>JARJCX010000065.1:600000-835288 GCA_029282285.1 Mycena rebaudengoi
TTCGCCACTCCCTCGCCACTCCCGATTATTTCCCTGCATCCTATACACCGAGTCCCCAATCCTCTCTCATCGTATAACTAATCTAATACAATCGCTCTCAGACTCCAACGAACACATCCTCAGTGCCTCAGGAGTCGAAATTTGTGCAACAAGGCTGCAGCACACGTATTCCGCCCGGATTCCTCGCCCCACGTTCAAAACGGTCCGCCGCCGACCACGACGGTGTAAGTTCATGCCTTTCAATCCTCTTCCTGTCGGCGCGCATGTCTCTCTGTATCCCACCTACCTCTCCTTCCCTACCCCTTTATTTCGTTCCCTTTCGGTGCCTAGTCGTTCGCCATCCTTCCGTCATCCTTTATAGTATTAAATATATCCATTATTATGCTGAAACTGCAAATCAATTATTTCATCTATCGATCCCTTTCCTCCCGCGGGGCAGTATTCTATTATATCCGCGCCGGTTAAAATGGCACGTAAGTAAAGTTCCAAGTACGGTAAAAAAGTTCCGTTATTCACTTTCTCCCCCACGTACACTATCTAGCGCCTCAAATACGCCGTCTGCGTATTATATGATATGTAGTCCACACTTCGATGATTGCGTATTTGAAACAAAACGAGTGAACGGAATGACAGAACGAAAGAGCCTCTAATGTGATTTATTGTTATAGGACTTCCATTACTCACTGTACGTTGCCGCACAATGTTACTTGGGTGGGAGTTACTAAGATTGTGGACTTTCGATTCGTTGAAGTAATAGTGGGTGCTCATTGTAAAATCCGAACCGCTCAGTTCGCATTTTTCATTAAATATTTTCCTCGTTGATTATCATAGCATCGCTCTTGGCTTGGTTCCCAAACTGGAATCTCTCTTGGCCTGATTCCCGAGAAACGAGTTTCTGAGTCTGAAAAAAGTTCATCCGTGATGTAGATGTTGTTCAAATGTGTTTGCGCCGGGGTTGGCCATAGAAGGAGGGAAGCATTCTGTAAGGAATCAGACCAGAATAAAACCAAGAGAGATGCCATGATCAATGAGTATAATATTGCGAACTGAGCGGTTCGGATTTTACATTGTAGTGTTGCCGCCATTCAAGTAAATATCGATATTGTTTCCAAAAAATGACGCCTGCGAGTGTTTTAAAACTCTAGTATAGACGATGACTTGGAAGAATATTAATAAGTTGTCCAACATAAATTGTTTCGTTACTTATCATTCTGCGCGCACCTTTACGGTGATCATCCGACAGAAAGGGATACTCTATGCGCATGACTATCAATTGTAGTCTTTTCTCAGTGAAAGGAAGGGAGGGAGATCGTGAATATTGTAACACACTTTGGGTTAGGTAGAGTGGAGCCTTCAAACGGATGAGATTGGCCATATGAGGAAGCAAATGGATTCCGGACAAAATTACTGGACCACATGCGCCGGGCTTTGCCCGTGGTGTCACCCACCAATCACAGAAAACTTAATGACATCAATACCGATATGCAAAAAAACACTGCGACATACAACTTGCTTGAACAGGCGTGAAATTTGAATGAAAATTATGACTAAATAAGAAACTCCTCTGTCCTCTCGCCACTAGTACGCTCTGTACCTTCCCCCCAACCTACAGTACTCCGGCAGCAACAGATCCACCTGAATTTTCATCATCCTCGTCTGTAGCTCCCATCTCACGGAGTAGATGAGTAATTTCGGTGTACCCGTTAAGAGATGCAGCTCGGAGCGCTTTGCCGAATTCTCCGCCTTGCGCATTCACGTGAACGCTGCTCTCGAGCAGCAAACCGGCAATATCGACATCTCCCCGATGCAACGCGGCTTGTAGCGCGTTGCCGTAGTCTCCGCCCTCTACGTTCACGTCCCCGCTCTCGAGCAGCAGGCGGGCAATTTCGATGTGTCCCAAACACGACGTGGCTTGCAGCGCGCTGCCGTATTCTCCGCCCTTCGCGTTCACGTCGGCGCCGCTTTCGAGCAGCAGACGGGCAATTTCGATGTGCCCCAAATGGGATGCGGCATACAACGCGTTGCCGTATCGTCCGCCCTGCGCGTTCACGTCGGCGCCTTTCTGGAGCAGCAGGCGGACAATTTCGATGTCTCCCCAACGCGACATGGCTTGCAGCGCATTGCCACATGCTCCGCCCTGCGCGTTCACGTCGGCGCCACTCTCGAGCAGCAGGCGGGCAATTTCGATGTGTCCCAAATGGGATGCAGCAGACAGTGCGTTGCCATATTCTCCGCCCTTTGCGTTCACGTCGGCTCCGCTCTCGAGCAGCAGGCGGGCAATTTCGATGTGTCCCAAACACGACGTGGCTTGCAGTGCGCTGCCGTATTCTCCGCCCTTTGCGTTCACGTCGGCGCCGCGCTTTAGCAACAGGCGAGCAATTTCGATGTGTCCCAAACATGACGTGGCTTGCAGCGCGTTGCCGTATTCTCCGCCCTTTGCGTTCACGTCGGCGCCGCTCTCGAGCAGCAGGCGGGAAATTTCGATGTGTCCCAAATGGGATGTGGCATACAGCGCGTTGCCGTATCGTCCGCCCTGCGCGTTCACGTCGGCGCCGCTCTCGAGCAGCAAGCGTGCTATTTCAATGTGCCCCAAACGGGACGCGGTTTGCAGCGCGTTGCCGTATTCTCCGCCCTGCGCATTCACGTCGGCACCGCTCTCGAGCAGCAGGTGGACAATTTCGATCGCTCCCCTACAAGATGCGGCGTACAGCGCGTTGCCGTAGTATCCGCCCTGCGCATTCACGTTGGCGCCGTTCTCGACCAACTCCCACACGATCCGGCCAATCCCAAGACATGCGGCTACGTACAGTGGAGGAAGAGAAGCTGCTGTTGTGGTCCTCTCAAAGCTGTACCTCAAGCGCAAGTTATCAACATTATATAATTGGAGCAGAGTGGTGTATTGAATGCTTCCTGGCTGGATAAGTTGCATGACCGCATCGATGAGCTCCCTGGTGTGGTTCGGGACCTTAGGGACATCAACATTCTGCACTGCTGGCAAGGCAGGTATCATGGCTTGTCTTGAGCCAATCTGGCATTTGTTTGTACTCCCAGTGCATTTACCCAGGCCAATGTCATCGCAGAGTGTCAGATGGAACACCCAATTCTCCGTGGCATAGAGGGTGAGAGGATATTGCTGGAGATCCGCATCGGTTTCGAGAACATGGTCGAAGCTACAGAGATATGCAATACATGTCCGTGCAAGTAAGTGATGTGCTACCTGCTCCGAGATCTCGCAATCACCAGACAATTGTAGTCGAGCGGCATCAAGGAAGTACTCCTTTACGGAGGAATGTGCAAGCTTGACCGTACACTCTTCATCCCCTGACACAACAACAAAGCCGGCACATGCAGGCAGTAAAACATCGGGGCCCATTCGCTCCTCAGTATCAAAGAGGAGTGGCTCACGCTCGAAATCAAATGCCATTGCATCAATGATTTCGTTGAGCGTCAGAGGGCGTTTTGAGAAGATGAGCCAATTCATGGCACGGCAAACACTTGAAAGCATGCCAGGATTCTTGATGTTCTGCAGAATGCGATCATAAATAGTGTTGAGTGAAGTCGGCATATTATTTAGCGCTTTCTCGACCTGTGATCGCCTTCCGTCACAGTTACGGAGTTCATCTAGCTGCAGAGAAACGAGACGAAACCTTGGAAGTTTAGTGAGCAGTGTGATAAATGTACGGGCTCTCTAACTCACATTCCCTTGCTCCGCTCAAGGAGCCTCCGTTTAATCTCATCCCTCTTTTTATACATCCAGCCAATTTTGGGCTCGTTGGACAGCAACTCGGTGAGATATAACTCAATATCTCCGTCGACACACCCCTCAAGGGATACCGAAATGGCAAGTGCGGCAAGTTCGGGACACCCAGACTGAACTTCTGGGCGACTGGTGACCAGAATGTGAACATTAGGTAGTTTTGCATCGAGCATCCTGCTGATTAAGCGCAGCAAGCCAAGGCGTTCTGAACACTCGTCGAGTGCATCCAACACTATGAATATCGGCTTCTGGTCATATTCCTCGAGAAGAGGGAGTAAGGCGTCAGAAATTAACTCAGTATCAGTGAGGAGTTTTTGGCCGCTGTTATGTGACGTCCACAGTGCATCCAGCCTTCTGTCAGGAGGATGTGATCGAATGGAGAGCTGTGTAACTAGAGAGCATAGAAGCTGTGTCACAGTCTGCTGTTCAGAGTTGTTGGTATCAAAGTAGAAGAACACATAGTGCTCTGCCCTGTCATGAATTGTGTCGATAATGGTTGAGCTAGCGGATGGGGATGGTGAGCGTCAGCGGGGTGAGAGAAAGCAGGAAAGAGTGCCTGAGTACGGTCTTTCCAGATCCCGCTGGAGCACATAGATTATTAAACCTTCGGCATGGAAATAAATGATGCTCACAAATTCCATGAAGCCACAAGAATGAGCCTGGCGCATATATCCATTCTCTGAATTCTGGGCGCTCAAGCAGCCACAGCCCAGTTTTCGGGTGGTGAACGTTTGCAGCGTTGCATTGATTATTGGCTACGTGTACTGGTGGCTTAAGCCACTCATCTAGCCTGGTGCGGATTTCTTTACAGATGAGTTTTTGTTGTTCATCAACGAGTATTTGTCTGTGGGATGTTGAGAAAACAGGTTGTGTAGCCTGGAACAACGCACAGCTTTGCATCCATGGCATCCTGCCCCTGCGAAAGGGCAATCAGACGTGAGGCCTGTGCGTTTTATGTAACATAAGTTTGAGGAATTCAAATTCAATCACACCACTCACACTGAACACATCCCGGAACACATTTATTTTGAACTCCATACCAGCCGCAAGATCAGAGAAATCCCCGTGGGACCAGAGATGCTTCACAAAGCCCTTGCTTGTCCACTCCTCCAAAATGCGACATGTCTCGGCCAGAACACTGCTCGGATTTAGCGCTTTGCCATACGGGTGGAAGGCACATCTCACATTTGATACCTGTGCAAATCGTCTTTGAGGAGATTTGCTGCTGTACTTTGGCTCTGCGGATCCATGGGTTGAAGACCCGCTGCGAGCACACGGGAAACATCCCAGATGTTGTTCAAGAGGGCCTCCGCGCGCTCTTTGTTGTTTTTCATCGACTGTACAGGGACACGCATGAGACCCAATGATCGGAGGGGTAACAGGAAGGCGCACCTTCCGGACATCTATGAGTTTCTGGATGCAGCCAGTGATGGCGCCAAGGTATGGAACGTTCTTAGTCACATCGCTGAGTAGCCTGAGGATTTCGATGCCGACTTCGAGAGAAGTGGTGGCCACATCTGCAAGTTTGCCAGTCTTGGATTGAATAGCGGGCCCCAGGGCGGGCACAGTCTTGAGGGGTGTCATGGTGGGGTGAAAGCAAAGGGTGCTGTGCAATGTGACATGCAAAGCTGTTGTGATTTCAAACTCCGAAACTATTAATTACTTAATGCCGGCATGAGAACGTTTCATGTGTTTTACGTGTGGCCGGTATGGCGGGCGTGGCGAGGCGTGGCGGGTGTGGCTGTGGCTGTTGGGTGACGAAGACAAGGCGACAGTTCAAGCATCTCAGGCGGCCAAGACTCCAAGACCAGCAGCACTGTTACGGGGGTGAAGAGAGGAACGGCGAGCGCAAGTCGCTCCGCTTCTTTCTCCTTTTGAGCAGATGCTGACAGCTGGCAGATGGGAACCGCCTTAACGCCGGCATCTGCGGAGCATGATTTGACTCCGATCAAACGCGAGCCGAAGGCGAGGGTCACCAACGGCAACCAAACGTTGACCAAACGGCAACTTCCTTTTCATGTCCCTGGGCTACAACGAAAATCTTAGGCTGTGGCAGACCAACGTTATATCCGGGATTCTGGAATGGGCAGGTACTTTGGACAAGCCATTTAGACCCGCGTCGCACCCAAACTTCAAAGCCGTCATTATCGCCGCGTGGCAGAATCAGTTTCCAGATATTGATCCTACGGACACCGTGTATTCGCTGGTAGGCTCTCGGATTTTCTGCTTAAAACACCAGTGGATGACCTTTTGATCGTTAGGCTGTGTCTGCGATATGAAACTGGTGCAGTGAGACACTGCATTCAGCACACACTGTTTCTAGGTGACTAGGCAGCTGTAGACGCCAGCTAAGCCACCCCTCGATTGCAGGAGTTCGAGTCCGCTGGGGCAGAGAGTCTCTAGAGACAAAACCAGAGAATTGATGAAGTTGCCGCTCATCAAATTTTTCTCTAGAGAGAGCCCCATCGATATTCTATGAAAGTTGCGCGTGAGCTGGCTCTCAGATTTATCTCACGCTTTAAGGAATGAGATATTCGGCCCACATTACATTTGATCGTTGCGCGCTTGTAAAAATGTCTAAATAAATTAGACAGTTTACAGCACTTTTCAAAATTATGCGGAAAACGTAAAAAAATCTTATCTGTTTGGGTTTGTTTACTAGCCCCTAAGTTTCAAAGAACTGTGGGTTTTCGTACTCTTTCCTGGGTTCTGTACACTTGAACTTCCATTGAATCATGTTATAAACACTCATTCAATGTGTTACAGTCTGTTTGCATCTGATGTGGATGTATAATTGGGTATATCTTGGGATCGAGGCTACTAGAACAATACTAGTCTTGACTGGGAAGTTGGCCACCTAAGGGTTCTTGTGCCTGCAGAACAAGCTATATTGCCGACCAGGGCCATTTGTGTTGAGAGGATGTAGGTTGGGGTCCTAAGAGTCTACCTTGAACAGGGATTGAGCTTGTGCTAAGTTGGGATTGCTTGGCGAATATTTTTGGCTGGCGTGTCCAAAAGGGGGAAAAACTAGGAAGTTGGCCGGTCGCGTTTGAGGACAGGAGAAAATTGCCAGCGGGAGTTGGTGCCTTCTAGTATGAGCCTTTAGGTCTACTGAAGGTGTGTAGAAAGTTTGGTGCCTATAGTACTTCATATTATCTTGATATAAGGGTGGCCAACTGAAAGCCTGTGACATGAAAGTGTGACTTTTGAGAAGAAGCCGGCCAGCCAGAGAGCAAACAGAAGCTCAAATGGCCAAGAATGTTGCCTTGCTTAAACCGCACACATTGCCCGAGTAGAAAGAGCCCCAGATTTCGTGGATCGAACAAGAATTGAGGGAGAACGAGGCGATTTGGCGTCGTGGGAGATCAAGAAAAGCGCCTGTTCCGCCATCAACCCGTTCTAAAATTGGCTGCAGCTTGGCATCAACTGAACCAAACTCCGTCAAATTTTGTTTGAAGAGACACCTCAACATCCTCCCCAACCTACAACCGACCTCTAATGACAAAACTTTATATTCAGGGAGTATAGCTCCAATGGCCAACTACCCCGGGTGGCCAACTACCTAGTCAAGACTAGTACTTTCGCTGAAGAACAATGTTGTGTTGTCCTGGAAGCATGCATACAGTCAAATTTTGGTTGCGGAGATGGTTATTATGCCTAATTTCAGGAATTAAGATATGCAGACTCACTGGCAGACCCTCAGATTCGTGGGAAAAGGTAGTGGATGATACTGCATCAAAGAATAAGCACAGTACGGGGGCTCTGGTCAATGAATTTGTCAGATTTTAAAACTACTGTTTAATGAACATAATCAACGCGCATAAAGGCCACTGGTCATATTTGTGCAGAGGCTCAAAAGGTTCAATTCCAATTCAATTCCGACTCTTAATTCCTTGTTTGGATATGTGCAGTGGTTAAAAATATCCTGAGCTCGCCCAGAGACCATAGGTAGTGTTTGTGATAGGCCTAAGGCCGTTTCTAGGATTTATGGTGGTGAGAATAGTCGTGGCGAGAGAAAGTCCGTCGAAATTCTTTGAAACTTAGGGGCTAGTAGTAAACAAACCCAAAAGATAAGAATTTTCTTATGTTTTCCGCATAATTTTGAAAAGTGCTGTAATACATGTATACAGGAATTAGTACTTTATGCTACTTATAATGTGCCTTGTACAGGGCATCAAAGAAAAGTATATATTCTTCGGAATGGAAAGAGGAGAAGTAATTAATTAAGACTCTGGCAATGCCGCAGTATGGCCTGCTCGTCGTGCCTACGGCAAGGTCCGAAGTGAGTGAGTCTTCCAGGACGACATGACCTCTGTGGCTTCCATCAGCCGCATCAATTTTGTTTCTGGCGCTGTCTCTCATTTCCATCTTTTTTGTCTCTGGAGAATTCTACACGAGTCCATGCTCATTCCAGTACAATCAGTAAAGCATCGTTCTGAGCAGCCTTTGAAAGATAAATCGTTCATTTGACATACTGCGCTGCGCCGCGCTCAGCCTCACACCCTGGACAAATATCAGATGCTCACCCATGCCGCCTGCGTCTCTCGTTCAATCCTCTCAGGCTCCCTTCAAAGCCCCTGCCACCATACTCGCGCGGTCTCGACTTAAAGTCACCATGCTTATCCTCTTCATTCGCGTAATGCAATACCATTGTCCATGGTCCTCGTTTGGAGCGCCCGATGTCCCTGAAGTGGCTGCATTTAAGGTGCATCTTCTGTTTCATGAACTTTTTGGTCCATACTCCTTCAATCTTCCTTCTGTTTGTGAGTACAGTCATCTGCCTATTCTTGGCTCCCTGGGGTTTTCCGACCCTCCGAACACGTTGGTAATTTCTCCGGGCAGCGCCGCATCGGGTTTGGCCTCTCATCACACCGACGCTGGAACCTATTTGATGTGATATTTTTCTGGTACGTGCAGCTCCCCATTTTCTTAGGCTATTAATATGATCTCGGGGCATTGTAACGCTGCGAATTTATATGGGAGGTCCGCACGTCGGCTAGAGCACTCGTTCATATCCCATCGCCACCTTGCCCGACACCTCATATAATAAATCCTTAGCATGTTCCCCACCCTCTTTTATGTACATCTACCCTCTTCCCCGGAGATTCTCTAATCCGAGAAATTCATTTCTGAGATTCCTCGGTCCACCCGACCGCTTCCTCACCGCCTGTTCCAGCCGCCTCCTATTTTTTGCACGATTTGTTTTCTTACGGGTCCCCTATTCCCATCTCCTTACTTTCACTTCATCCCCGGAGTTTTTGAACGCGGGGAATTCACAACTGAAGTCGTCGACACCAAAAGAGCACGTGTTTGCCGCCTGGTACGACTGTCTATTAATTTTGTGTCGTCATGTAACCCACACCATGCATTGGTACTAGTCTAATATTGTGAATCCGAATTTATAAGTCGCACTGGCATGCGTGCGCGGCTGCGCCATTACACGCCTTATAACAGTAACCAACCTGGGCCCAGCCAAGCAGGTACATATCAACCCCCCTCCAAGTCCGAACCCATTCCGTCCAAGATTAGTTTGTCCCATCCCGTTTATGGCCGGACCCTTTGGTTTTTATATAATGACAGTGAGAAAAAGACCAAGGAACAGGCCTATCGGTAGAATTAAATTAGACCTGGGGACAAGAAACAGAATAAATTACAATTGGCCACATACGCAGTTGGGCGTGATCCAAGCAGGATTGATTCGCCTAGGATGACCGTGGATACCTGACTGATAGCGCAGTTATTTGCAGTTCCAAATGAACCTGCGTTACTCCAAAGCCAAATCCGAGTGCCGCCGTGAGAGAGAAGAGAGCCGAGGACGAGGAAAAAAAACCGGCTGGATGAGCAAATTTTTGGCGAGCAGCCGCGGCTCTGGGATCGCCCGTTGCTGAGTTCAGGGATTAATTCCGAAGGAAAGAAGCTACAAATGCTTTATTCGACAACGATGAGTTAGACTCTTTCCCTCGCTGGTGCTCTGCACATCATGGTGGGTGATTAGGATAGAAAATATCACACTTCCGGATCCGTCAAGCCCTCGTTTCGCAATCCCAGGGTGATTCATATCTTGTCCCCGATGTGCATTATCCAGGAAGCGAAGCCCTCGATTCCTTCCGTGTCAGCCAGGCTTTTGAGCTGAACGTAGAGCAGAGAATATAAAGGTGTTTGTGTTGTTCATCCAGCAGGCTGAGAAAATGCTAGCATGGAAGTTGGACAAGCTGGCCGTCCGAGTCTCGGCGATGGCCGAGACGACAATGGCGAAGGCGGTCATAAGGATCGTCGTCGATTGTTTCTCGACCGCGTCGAGTTCGGCCATAGACACTTTTTTATCCCAGAGCGCACATTGGATGTAGATTGCCACACGGACGCCGATCCCCGATATGTCGGGATCTGCCTGAAAGCAGATGGAGGAGGAGGCCATCGGTGAGGTCGTGAATGTGCAAAGTCAGGCGGACACGTAGGCCTGTGCAAGGCCTGTCGGATTGTTGGAAGCGGCACGCCACTTGGCAACGGAACAAGGTCAGCGCGGGACAACCGTAAGGCACATATACTGTCCGATAATTCAATTTCACTTGAGATGCCCAGGCAGGTGTAGAATTACTTTGGAACGGCACACTTTACAGAAGCGAAGGTTGAAATAACACGTAGTCCAAGAAGACTTTTGAAACCCACGCCTTGAAAAAAAAAAAAACTCGAAATGAGCATAGAGAAAAAATCTTTCTCGATCGAAGCTACAGATCTTTCAAGACACGTAAATAAGTATCCTCGCTTTCCGTCCAATATCACCCATATAACCTTAGCCTCATTCGGACGACGTGGCATCCCCATCACTGGTGGTACTCTTCCGCGGTGGGAGACAGACCGCGTGCGCGCACTCGAAGCAACTCCTGCATTCGCAGTCACAGGGAAGAAAATTAAATCAGCCCGGGACCGAGATAGTTGGGACTGGCGAGTACGCACTGCGGAATGATGATGCAGCTCTCGAATTCGCTGCAGTGGCACTGCGGTATCTGTTGGGTGCAAATAACGCACCCGTCGTCGCGTGCCGCTAGCGGAGCTGATCGATCGACGATATCAGTCAATGTTCGTGTCAGTCAGACCAATCGATATGGGATCGACGCACTGGAGACAACGACGCCGACGGCGAGCGACGCGAGGAGCAAAGTGGGGAGGGAGAAGAGTTTGAACATGGTTGTCTGGACTCTGGTGAAAGGAATCCGTCCAGGTGGATTTTATACACTCGCCAAGAGCCAAGAAGTGGGACAAGGATCTTACCCCGCTCCTACCCTGAACTGACGACGGTTTCAACCCCAAACATTAGATCCGGGTGGAGGTGCCTTACTGGGCACTTGGGTTCCATTGTCAGCTAGTAGATTTTCCCATGCATGCCGGGAGACGGTAGATGTTTATTTTATTCATTCGTATCTCTCATTACATTTTCATTTTTCCGTCTCTAACGGTCTTCTTTATTATTCTACTGCATCAACTTGGCTCTTCTGCCCGTAAGTTATCCCGCCCCGCGCCTCGGACTAGACTTGCTCAAGTCACCTGAATAACAAATTAACAAATTATATGATAATTCTTGCGCGGCACATGTTGGGCTAGAGCCGCGCGATCCAGATCGCCTGTGGACAGGTTTCAGAAGTTCTAGTTATGTACATAAGGAGGATTAACCGCCGTTGGAACTCCACGCACACATTAAGAACAAGAAACGTACCGGCGTGCACGGTGACCGCAAAGGAAACAAGGAGAAGGGCCACTATAGCCGGCAGGGTGGAAAAGAATTTGTGCATCGCTCGGTGAGTTGTTGGTAGTGCGAAGGGACGGCAGAAACTAAGACGGTTAAGCAGTCCTGACGTGACATTTTTCGACAGGAACAAAGCTGACTGACCTGACTCTTGATGGACCTGCAGATAAGTAGGTGGTATGCGTGAGCTACTTACTGCTGATAGTGAAAGCCCACCTGAAGACTACATTTCAATATTTTCATGGGATCTTCGGTTCAAATTTACATCACTGGCACATGCGATGACTCCATTCGATCTTGTAAGGATCATGAAATATTTCGGACATGCCCCTTACATGTACTAGTTATATTTACCATACACTCCGAACTCCCCGCATCTTCAGGCTCATGAAACATGTCGGAGGAGATTAAGTACCGGACGACTGGATCTATTCAGAGGGGGTTTTAGTGGGTATACGGTCCATCATTGATAAAACAGGTATAGGATAATTTTCAGGCGGGAGCCTGACACTGGTTGAAACAAAGTGCGTAACGGAATTCCCTTGTGGAAAAATTCCCCGGTAACGACTGGCTAACATCCAATAACCCAAGCGGCTGACCCTGGAATGCTTCTGAGGACTAAGATTCATTACTCCATGATGCCGGCAAGACGCGCACAAGAGGTCCTCTCATAGCACGTGCCCGTCCGCCAACGCCTCAATGCTCACATGGAATGGAACACATCATGCTCTATTGAATATTCAGATCACTGGCCAACTCAGCTTGAGCCAGTACCATCAATTTTTAAATTCATGTACATTCACCGGATTAGAAATTAATGAATGCTTCGGGAGAAAACTACTTCGTCAGAAAGGGTCAAGAGAATAATTCAAATATTCTCAGATTACCTGTGGCCTAAATTTCACAGGAGGCTTCAAAAATGAACAGAGTTCAGTTATTCATTTAATGCTTGATGGGGGCTTCCACGTCAGCTCTAGCAGTGTGGATCATATGAATGTACCACAGATGAAGTCTTTATGGCCATCAAATCCAGAGCTCTGTGCCTGTTACTGGATAGCAGCACATTTGAGAGCCCAACAAATGCCTTTCCCAATTGAGAATATTGGCAAAATGCGGCATGCGCTGTATGGGCCGTTCATTGTCGCTTTGAACTAATGATGTGTGTGTATAGCCAGCCGCATGCACGGTGCAAATTCATACCGCGAGACGCATGTGGCGCTGCTCTCCAGCAGAAGCAGATAATGGATAAATATAAACAGTAGTCTACTCGGGTGTTTCAGATATCGTTTTTTGGACGCAACTTGAAATGCAACTTGATGCGCAACTTCATCCGAAGTTGCGTCCGAAGTTGCGTCAGAAATCGAAGATGCATATCAAATTGTGGTGCAGACCATGATTTGACATGCAACTTCCTGCGCAACTTCATGTCCCAACTTCTGCCATCCGATTTGTTTCAACCGTTGCCCTTGCCGGTGCCAAGTTGGGCCCAAACAACCATATCTGAAAAAACCTAGTGTTGTTATGCACATGCACTACTAGTAGCGACTCTCATAGAGCAGTAAAAGAGAGAGGCTCCGTCGAAACAGCACATAGAGACTAAAAGAGACACGATGCAGAATGCCCGCAGGAAGATAAGGCGACTGGCGAGACACGAGTGTTTGCAAAGTGTTTGTGCCGCATTGGCTGTGTTTGTCTGTCGGCCCGATCTGCCGCACTCCGTCGCCTGCACGCCCGACACACCCGGTTACCCGCCAATTCTACACATTTTGCTGGTGGTTATGAACTTAGACACGTTGCGGCACCTGCTCGCCTTTGCGGCTGCCATCGTACGCGTTGGTCCGCTAACCCGCCTTCCTTTTCCGTTCTCCTTGCACATCCCGTCCTATTTGCAGCTGCGCCGCGCCGCCCCTACTGAACTCTCCTACCTGCTCACTCTCTCCGAGTCCAGTGAACAGGTCCTTCGCCCTCCCTCCGTCCGATAAGACTAGGCCAACCATTTCGTGCGTACCCTGTCCTCTCCACGCGTACGTCCTTATACTACCTCGGACCTTTTACGCGCTAGTACTTCCCCACCCCTTTATTTCTTTATTTATTCCCCTCCGTCGTCGCCTGCACATATGAGAAGCTGCGGGGCTGTCATTGTGAGTGATAGTTCATCCACATCCCCGTCCTCATATATGTTCCCTCGTACCTTTTACTCCGCGCTGCCGCCTCCCCATCGCTTTATTCCCTCATTCTTCCTGCTCATCTCCCCGTTTGCGCCTGCACGTAACTCATCCACGGCATTCCGGCTGCACGCCGCGTCAGCGTCTCCTCGCCAGGGCCGTCCGTGTATACACCCACTCGCACGTCGCCGCACGCGGAGTCGCTAACTTATCACACATAGTTTGCGCTTGACACTATCACGGTGCGTGCGTTACTCCGCCTTTCATTCCATCTTACGCCCCATCTTTTATCTCTTTCCTTTTTCGATCTCTCCGCCGCTGCACCTATCTCTCCCTGCCCTCTGCCTTCTCCTTGCCCCCGTTTTCGTGCGTCGTTCAATCGCCACCCGGACCGTATTCCTTACGCCGGCTTGGCTTTAAGCCTGGCACGGTCACCGCGTCGCCTCCGCACGCCGACTGCCACCTCGTCTTGGTGCGGCGTTCACTCGCACCCGCGGACCGCATCCCCTTTCTCCGGCGCGGTCTGGGTGGCGCGTGGAGGCTTGTCTCTGTGTCGTCTGCGTGCATTTCTTCACCGCCATGAGGAAATACGCTATTTCTTTCTTCCTCTCTCTTTCTAGACGCCCCCTCCAATAGCTTCCGCTCATAGTCCGTCGTCCCTGTCCACACTTTGTTTGCTCTTCTCGTACCCAATTATCCCTATTCCATCTCTTATACTCTCGTCTCCTTGCGCGTCCCCACAAAACCATTGCTGAATGATCTCTCAGGCTTCCTCCCGTCACGCTCAACGCCTCGATAGTTCGGCGCTGCCATGCTGGTTCTACGCCCTTCTGCCGCGCTAGATGTGCATGCTCCATGTCCCGTTACCCCTCGAGCAACTGTCTGATGCTGTCGTTATAGGTACTTTATTTATCATCGTATCTCCCCGTTCATTCTACTTCATTCGTTCTCGACTTCATCGCTGTTATAATTAGTGCTTTCGTCTATGCATTCCTTGTCCCTCTCCTCCGTTACTGTTCCATCGCTTCTTCCCTCTTTCCGCGTGTCATCTGTCCCATCCTGCCTCACGCCCTGGGAGCTACGCTCATCACCCCTCCGGTGCAGCGCATTCTCGGGAAACGGTGTGCTCGTTCGCACGACGGCGCGGCGCGGCCTTCGGGACACTACGCACGCGCTGTTGGGGAGGGAACCATCGTGGTCGCTCTTCTAACATGGGCGAGGTCCCGACTAGAACTCCTTGCCGCCTACGCCGTGCGAACCTTTGCCGCAAAACTGTCGGCAAACATATGTCTATGGGTGCCGGATCTCTCATATCATATTTCATACTTTGTCACCATCATCTCCCACCATCCTCGCTGTTTCCCCCGCATACTACTGGACCCGATGCTCGATATCTGGCTTCCTCCACTCCCTCGCTTCTCGCACCTTTTCTTCCACAAGCGCTAACTAATCTAATACAATCGCTCTCAGACCACACTCCAGCACACATCCTCAGTGCCTCGGGAGTCGCAGTTTGTATAGCACGGCTGCAGCACACGTAATCCGCCCGGGTCCCTCGCCCTATGTTCAATACGGCTCATCACCGCGTGAGGACGTGCATGTTTTTCTGCGTCCCAGGCACCTCTGGGCCTCCTTCCATTTTTTCAGTGCGCCATCCTGCCGTCAGTCTTTATAGGTGCAAAAGCAAATTCACTATACTCCATTACTTTCCATTTCTGCCGAAGCGGCACTATTATATTCCATTTTATTATATCCGCGCCGCCTGTCAGAATATTCTTCGTTTCCTTTGTTCCCGAAGTTCATTTCCGACCGCTATGTGCTCTTCACTAATCTTTCTCAAGCTGCGGAACTCACGGCAAGGTCTTCTAATGTCGGGCGCAGGTTCAGCTCCTGTTTGGTGCGTGCTGCTTTGTTTCTGAAATTCATCGCTCTGCACTTTCGTTTCATCCCACCGCATCCCCTTCTCCGTTAGTCATCCCCCTCACCGATGCCCGTGCTGTCCTTCGTCGATGTGATTTGCCAGCGCACGCATTGTGCTCTTTGCCGCGCGTATTTAGTTGTATACCCTAATCTAATTATGTTCCTCATCCTCCTCCTCCACCTACTGCTTCATCCAGTGATTCTTCATGTCTTGCTTGCAGGTCACGATCGAAGTATCGAACTCAGTAAACTCGTGCGCCGTGCGTCTTTTTTTTGATTTTTGATTTTTTTCATCTTTTTCGGACATACCTTTTTTTCTAGGGGGGCGGCTTCGAACTCACTCCCATCGGCGCCGATTTATTTATTCCAGCGCTGCTGCAGGTTTCTATTTCACGATGCGCGCCATATCGTTCATCCCTATAACCCTGATTGTTATTTTTCTCTCTTGGTGCTGTGTTTCACGCTCCACTCCCTCCTTCCAGTCGCCGCGGTGGAGCTCGACTGATTGATTACATGTCGTCTTCGCCCCGCCACATAAGTACCACCTTGTTCCTCTTCCGCGCTCACGATGTATTCTACCCTTCCATTCTATTTGCCACATATACTACCTACACCCTCTGCGGCCTATTTCCTTACCTCGCACTTGCGCGTCCGTCGATTGATTGTTTCCATTTTTTTAAGGGCCCGTGCACCTCTTTTCGCGCCGACTTTGGCGCTGCTGCGCTCCTTATCATTGTTATCATTGTTATCCTTTTTCTTATTTCATTCAGGCATTTTCTGCTTCTTCCAAAGCGCGGTCTTCTCCTTACCGCACACACACTGAGATTCATCTTGTGACGTCGTTTTTTTTTTATCCTTCTTTAGTGCTGGGCTTCGCATTCTCCACCTTCATTTACTCGGGAATTTTCTGCTTCTTCCAAAGTGCGGTCTTCTCCTCTCCGTACACACGCTGAGATTCATCTTGTGTCGTGTTTTTTTTATATCCTTCTTTAGTGCCGAACTTCGTATTCTCCACCTTCATTTAGTCGCCGCGGTGAGACCCGTCAATTCTGTTGTGATCTCCCAGTGCGGTGAGCAGATCGATTTCCTTGCACGTGCTGCATCTTAACCTATCCTTATACTTTCTTCAGCAGATTGGTATTCCCCTTCCAATCGTCCTGTCCTCCCACTTACCGCCTCTTTTTAAGTGTAATTCAACACGCACTTCACGTCACGCAATCTGCTCAGTGCACCCGGACCCATTGAACATTATATCTTAAACATGGTCGATGAAATATGACTTGAGAGGACAAAGTGAGCTTTACCAAGAAGCATATCCACGTTCGGCTTAAAGATCCTCCTTACGTGCGCTAGACTTCCCGGCATACCGTTCGAAAGCTGATCCCAGTAGCCCGCACACCCCTAATGAAAGATCAGTTCTACTGTCTGAGAACTTGAACAAGATGGCACATCAACACACCGAACTGATATTGAACGGTACCGGTGCCGGGGGATCCGTCACAAACAGGCCGTTGTCGTCGTTGTGTCCCCCAGCCCACTGGGGAAATGCGGCTGCAAGTCTCCCGGGAATACGCCTCATCACAACAACGAGTGCTCACTGCGGCGGGGCCAGTTTGAAGCGAAGAAGACCGCACAAACCCAGGAAAAAATGGACCGAAAAAAGGAAGCACGCACCAAACACGCCAGATGAAGACCCGTTGCTGTTCTCCGTGGCGAATTTCGCGCTCATGCCATTCCCACGACGTTTGGCTGCAGGTATCAGTCTACGAATGAGTATTAGATGCGCGTTGAAGAAGAAATAAATTTAAACCAGTGAAGAATGGGAAGGCAGGATAGCAACATGGGAACACAGCCTGGGCTGCACATGCGAGGCGGAACTGGAATACAAAAAAAAAGAAAAGAGCGAGGAGGAAGTTGGAGGTGAAAGTCAAGAACGGAGGAGGACAACAGGGTAAAATGGAATGCGGTGATAGAAAATAAATTCGAGAAGAGGGTAGGATGATGGTGGCCGTGAAGAAGCGTGTAAATCCGAAACCAGTGGAGATTATGAATGAGGGTCCAAGGATGAACCCTACCAAAAAACCATGATGGATATCCTAATACGGGGAAAAGAAAATATACCCCACTAAAACCTAGGCCGTAATGAAAATGAATAGTAAAAAAAGGCAGGGCGAGGAGAAAGAAGAGAAACAGGAGGCATGAACGAGGCAATGACAGGAACGGCGGAGATACAGATTTGTGGATGTAAAACCGAGCGAATGAGAATTACAAGTGATTCACGAATGGAACCAGGTATTCAAATCCTAGCAATCAGCGACAAGTCAGGTAGGAAAAAGACGCCTTACAGAAGACATGATCCAAATTCCCGAAGCCAGAAGACCTGCAGTGCTCTGGAAACAAAGACAGTCGTTTTGTGTGCATGCTCAGTATCAATGCAGCACGGGAAAAAATCGATGAGAAGTAAACTGTCCACTCTGGATTCCCCGCGCCAACTGGGAGTGGAATGAAGATGATTGAGCCAAAATTGCGGAGACAGTCCGAATAAAGGGGAACAAAGAAATTCTACGCCCCAAAGTCAGAAGTTACAGCGCCAGCTCGCGCTCAAGATACAAGATAGAGGTTTTTTTAAATAGGACACAAGTGATGCGGCAGAAAGAAGAAACACGAAGCAGGAACCCGCAAGAAGATGTGATGAGTGAGGCACAGCGTCGAGCACGATGTAGAACCATGTTTAAGTGGCGGGCATCCGGTCCTCATCCGTGGCGCAAAAACATTAGAAGATCTAAATATCTGAGATGAGGGGAAGCGACATAACGGCATGGGATGGAAGGTGTACAGGTCGAACGAAAGAAGTACGTGCGAGATGAATTGGGGTATAATCCCGTCCTATGCTCGATAAGAAAACAGGAAAGTTGCATGTCTCCTTGACAGCTGTGAAAGAGAACTCACAAAGTCTGTCTCAACTACGCCACAATTCTCGTTGAGCTATCTGGAGTCAATTGCTTGAATCGAATTCCTTCATCATAAACCACACAACTCACATTACTGATGTGTTCACAGTCTGCGAACACCCCAGGCCGAGATTAATGCGTGCCACCTCCTTTATCAAGAGTAAGCGGAGTCAGTTATGCTTTTGTAATATTTTATAGAAACGTACCGGAAAAAATCAGGTAGGAAGGGCCTGGATCACGAATGTGCGGTGCACAGACATTGCTGCGGTATAAAGAAATGGCTGATGCCAAATTTTGGATCGTATTCATTTGATTCTGAGGCAGAAACCACGCACTTGAGTTATTCATATCCTGTCCTGCCATTAGAATGAGATTATTCCATCGGCTGAAGTGGTCGAGAGGAGGTCCAAGCCCTCGTACCCGCCGTGCCTCCCCCTCACCACCCTCAAACGCGCCGGCGAATGACGCGACAGAGTCCGAAGCCTCGCGCCCTCGACGCGCGCAATGTTCCCTAATCCCGCCTCTGCTCCATACCCTCCTGCTCCACCTCCTACATCCAGACCGCTCACTCCAGCATCGCGCACTCCCCCGCCGTACCCTGCGGTGTAGCCCGCCGGGGCCGCCCACACGGACTGCGCGGCAGGTGTAGGACGTGTAGCCGTCCATGCCCGTGAGCGCCGCGGGACCGAGGTCCATGGAGTCGAGCGTGGAGTCGAGGGAGAGCGGCGGGACACCGCCGATGCCGATGCCGATGCCGCCGTCAAAGCCATGCGCGTGCAGAGTCAACATGCGTAGAGTCGAAGGTGCACTGCTGCCGAGACTGGTCGCAGCCGACGTTGGCGGTGACTCCATTCGTGGCGCCGGACGTGGTGGGGGAGTGGTGGAAGGACACGGAGGCGGGGCTTAGGGCGAGCCGGGCGGAGGACGCGGGGGAGGCAGAGGAGGCCGCGGAGAACATGGACGGGAAGAAGTCGGAGGACTGGGGAGGAAGAACTCAGCAAGAGTGAAGACAAAGGGAGGCGGAGGGTAAGCAGGGGAAGACGACGGGGGTGGGGCAGGGCGGAGTGCACGAGGCATGGTAGGGAAGCGAAAGAACGGGAGCGTAGAAAGCGAGGGAGAAAGTGGCAGAAAAAGAAAGAGTTAGAAGGGAGCGCGGGGAGTAGTCAGCGAAGATGGGTTAGGGGAGGATCGCCTCAAAGTCTAATGTGCCACCGCCCGCGCTGATATAGTCGAAGCTTTGCGCGGCGTGCAGTTAGTATCGGCGATATATAAGATGAAAGACGAGCACTCACCCGGATACGCTGCCCTCCAGGGTACAAAAAGTCCCGTCAAGTCGATGAATATCTGTTATCGTGATCGTGGCGCGCACATCATCAAGGGCTTTGGCGTGCCAGTCCACCGCTAGGCGGACCTTCAAGCTTCAAGGATGGTGTACCGAAGGGCTTGGCGCAGGAGAATGTCGTGTGGCCGTCATGCATGGTAGACGGAGAAGGGCGGCTACGATATTCGGCCGATCAACCCGACTTCCCACGCTCTTTCTCTGCCCCACCACCACAATCTCGTCGGCCGTTCTGTCCACACCGACTTCAAGGTGCACGTTCATCCTCTGCAGGATGGCAAGGTGCAGATGCACACCAGACCAACCCCATGACTTGTGCACATCTTAAAAGACACTATCTATCTGCATTTCGAAATTCGGACATAGCCCTTGGTCATCTTTCAACCCGAAATCCCAGCACACACTTCCAAGGCCCGCTACGCTGTGCTCTCCCAAATTTTCACCGGTGAACAGTCGGCCTTTCCAGTCTGTTGTGACTCACCTGGGGAATTTTCGCGGTATAGGATTAATATCATGCACCAGTTTCAGTTCAGGATAATATGCCAGTCTCAGCTCAGAACTTGCTCAGAACAGCCTACCGAGTCTATATGCTCCACTGCAACTGGGATAATCTCTCTGCTATAGAACGATGTCTATCGTGGCACCGTTATAATCCTGCAACAGTCACCTTATTCTCCCCAGCCATGCCTCTGTGCGAGTCAAGCCTCTTCGTCCATGTCCAGCGAAATTATGCCTTCCCTTTCGATTTCTACTCATGCCTTCCGTAGATCGTTTGAGGACACTCCACATCAACTCCACATCCTCCAACATTGATCTCGGCGGCTGGCAGGACCTCACCATCTCTATCCGGTCAATTCGGTCTCTCCACATGTATCGCATCTAGGGACTCCATCTTGATGTCGCTCTAATCTCAACTCCTGACAATTTTTCATGATAAGGATTCGCAATATCTTCTGTTGTGCAACGATATCTTGTGGTCCCTACCACAAGCACTTTCTGTGTTCGTAGCAAACAATCTCTTCCCTGCTCAACACTTTCACGGCATGCTCCTTTGTATCTGTACTATTCATTATGCTTCCAAGCATGTTGGAACTTGTGCACTTGCCTACTCACATAACATCAATACCGATATGCAAAAAAAAAATCCTACAACATGCAACTTGAACAGGACTTGAAATCACAATGGAAGCCGTGACTAGAACAAGAAACTCCTGTCATATCGCCACTAGTATGCCCCGTACCTTCCCCTCAACCTACAGTACTCCGTCAGCAATCAGATCCACCTGAAATCTCATCATCCTCGTCTGTAGCCCCCATCTCACGGAGTAGATGAGCAATCTCAGTTTGCCCCCCCAGAGATGCAGCTCGGAGTGCATTGCTGTATTTGCCGCCCTGTGCATTCACGTCAGCGCCGCGCTGAAGCAGCAGGCGGGCAATTTTGATGTGTCCCCGATACGACGCGGCTTGCAGCGCGTTGCCGTAATATCCGCCCTGCGTGTTCACGTCAGCACCGCTCTCGAGCAACTCCCACACTATCCGGCCAATCCCAAGAGATGCAGCTATATACAATGGAGAAAGAGAAGATGCTGTTTTGGCCCTCACGTCTTTGTGGCCGTTGATAGACTCGGTTTTATTTTTTATTTCTGCGGCAATGCAGCATATTTGCCGTAGGTCGCCGCAGCCATTGGGTGCGGCACATGCTGCGGCACTTTATGTTTGCCCCTCATAAACTATAGAGTACAGTTTATGGAGTGAGACAAGAATTAATTCGACTGGGTTTAAACAGTTTGAGTGATTTCCTATTGGTGCCTGTGTTTTCTCGGCTGAAAAGAAGTTGTTGGCGCCGATTCCATCACGCCACCACCCACAAGCCGCAAAGCTGTTTTATTTCGGCCATGCATTTTTTATGGTTCCAAGACATAAAACCCTCAGTAGTATTACCTTGCGGTAGTGTCCGCGGGGTTATGTGACTGGCTAACAGCCCGGGCCTCCCTCCCCATGGATCGGACGTTCACTTTCTGATCTTCCTTGCCGCTGCGGTTTCGGTGACAATCTCGGTGGCAGTTTCGGTGACAGTCTCGGTGGCGGCTTCGGTGGCAGTCTCGGTGACAGTCTCGGTGGCGGCTTCGGTGACAGTCTCGGTGACCTGATGAAAAACGAGTTAGCGAGGTCTCCTTGCTTCGAAACGGAATGGTGCACAGTCGCCTGTAGGGCTTGGGGAACGACTTTGCGGCGCTAAGTGGTACGACAATTAGCCCGGCAATAGAGAAATGTAATGTGTGCATACATACCATCATCGACGCATCCATACGATCGGGAGCGGCAACAGCCGAGCCGGCGAGCGAGACGATAAGAGGGAGAACAGCGTATTTGAACAACATGAGGGTAATGTGGACGAACGAACTGAAGAACACAAGGCATTTATACCTCACTGTTTCGTCACCTACCGCAGGTTAGATCCCTGATTCTCCAATTGGTTGCCGTTTTGGAAGGTCCCAACAAGGTTCCAAAATGGTCCAAAGTGACTAGCCAAACGACTTGGTTGGCATGGCAGAATGCGGCGATCAATCATTTTAGCCAGAGCTTTCGCACGCGGCAATTGTCTGAGGGGAGGGGGGGTATATTATACTCGCGTGGTCCACAAAATGAACAACGAGTTTACGGAATGATGGCCATCAATTGTGCAATTTACGAGTACTTATGTTTACATATGTTATCGTTTCTTTCAAATCTCAGGGCACCCAAAATGGATCACTTTTTCACTAGTTTCCGATTTCGTTGAGGGACCCTTTTAGTGGCTGTGGCTAGACTTTTTAGACACTGCCACTATTTACAATAGACAAAAAGCTATTAAAAATAGCGGCTGTGCCTTTGTTCGTATTTGGTTGATTGTTCGTATTTACTTACTCGGGGAAAAATACCCCCTACTCGGTGAAAAATCATCACACACGCACATACAGTTAAAATTTTTTTTTGTCGGTGATTTAAAGGGGCATCTCCTGTTTTCGGTTAATGCCGTCCGTGACTCGCGTGTTTCTATGTCCCGCGATCTCGGCCTGCCCCATCTTCAATATCTATCGCATTCGATTTAGGTCCCTTGTGCGGTTGAGCAGGCTCCCACTGGAAGACTGTAACCAGTATTGCATGTGGCGGATGCAACAACAAATAAAAATAAACCATAAACACATTAAATGTTGAACTAGTTACAGATGTCGTACTTTGGATCTCTATGAACTTTTCTAACAAATACAAGGGTAGGACAATATTTGCCCAAAATATTATCTCTGGAAATCTTATCGCCGGTCAGATTGGTGAACAGTGAATAGGGTACAGGCAATTGAACATTTATGACTCGAAGTTGCTTCAGGATATAATTGTTTCACGACGATGGGGAACACAGATTGTATTTTTAAATTAGGTGTAAGTGAACAAGCTTTGCTTAACCTAACCAAATATCGACCATTGCCAAGCTGTCATTGTGTATCTACGTGAACTGGACCAAACAAAACGCAGCCTCTGCTGCCAATCAATGCCAAACACCTTACCTCACTCGTCATCGCCTATGGCATGGTAGGCTCGTCCCCATCCGGCATCCAGGAAAACAGCGACAAACCCATCACCATCACTCGCTAACGCTCGGACAGCAGTCCTGGATACCGGCTGGGCCCTCTCGGTACTGTTTTAGCGGGGTTTCCTTCGTTCCGCCATTTCAGAGGTGCGTACTTCGTAAAAATTCGGCCTCGACCTCGAAAAAAGTGCTCAAATTTCCTACATGAATAACTGTTTGTTTTTGATTCTCTATCGAATGAGGCATATATGTTTTTCTGATGGCACTTTTGATGTGGTCGTCGTCGTCAAATGGTCCGTGCGCGCACGATGAGCTCGATTTGGTGTAATTTTGCAAAACATGTTGTGCTCATTCTGCTTAGAATTGGAATTCACTCCACTTTGATATACGGACTTTTGACACTTTTTCAGAACATTTGGGACACCTCGAGCCTGATTTTTCCCAAGTCCACACCTCTGAAATGGCGGGGGATCCAAAACCCCGCTAAAATGGTGCCCAGAGGGCCCAGTCCGTTAACGGTGATCTCCCTGTTGTATGCTCTTTGTCTGATTTTGTCCTTATTTACTGATGTTCCTAATTTAGATTTAGGTCCGGAATTCTCTGAGTGAGATCCCCCGTTAACGTCGACTGGTTCACGAGTCTAATGGCATGGTTTTCATTTCAATGTGGTGGGTGTCAAATCGGGGAAAAAGCGAAAAAGAATTCGAAAAAGGAAAGAGAAAGAGAGAACAGGAGAGATTCGAAGGAGGCCTCGACACCTGAATTCAATGATAGAGACCAGTGAGTGGCCTTTAGCCGGGGCTCGGAAACTTGCATTATCCATATTATTATCATGTTCTACGCGACAATACAATATTGAACGAGTACCATGATATGCGCCCCACGCACCTTAGCGATTCCAAAAGGCCCTGGAAATGGGAATAAAATGCTCACCGTTAAATTCCTCTATGCTCAGAGTACTTGCTGGAGAGCAGCATTGGTGCTGAAGCTAGAAGCAAATTGATACATTAGGAATCCCATGAATTCTCTCCTCGGTAGCAGGATTCATCCCGTCCACGCCCCCCAGCTCTCCTTGGCTCGTCCAGCAACCCCGGCAGCAGCGAGCACGTAGCGCATACGGCTCAGTCTGTGCTCCACGCCGGCACCGGGTGCACGTTTCTGACCCTGGTCGGCAGTGATGTAGTACCCCGCATCTGTGCCGCTCTGAGCGCCTCGCTCCCTCAGCGCTCATATATTGTACCCATATCTTGACCAAGTCGAGGCTCCATTCTGCTTGGGAGCTATTTTGAAATGCTGGGACCAGGGAAGAGCAGTTGTGCCGCAGAAGCGATAGTGCGCAGAGTGAAATCGTGCAGAAACAGTGTTCAGATGGAGATAGAGCGCGTACCCAACTGGGCAGACAGTAAGACTCGAGTAGCCCAGAGGGCCATGGGGACATTTTGAGTCATTCGGCCATAAAGGACGGTCCAAGGCGGCGCGCCAGTAGCCAGATTTATACAGGCAAGAGCACAGGAAAAGCTGCAGATTCCGAGGGGATTTTGTGGGTCAGCACATGGTAGAGTCGATAAACGGTGCTTCCGGAGATCCCAGGCTGCAAGACAGGGAGAACCGAGGCGGAGGCGGAGGAGGTCCTGGATGAGGAGTGATGTGACAGTTATCTGCCAGTCACGCTGTTATCTGACATTTGACGAGTGCGCTTCTTTCTGAGCATTTTACACCATTCTGAAGAGGCAGAATTACTCTTTAATCCTTATTAAGGACACCTTATTTTTTCCAGACTTGAGAGGGTGGTAAAACTACGAAACGAGCGAAAGTTGGCAGATAACTGGCAGATAACTACCCACCTGATCCAATCATAAACCTATGGCATCGACCATGTTCCCGAACGGGAACGGCGACCCAACTCGCCCCACCTCGTCTTGATCATCAAACACCAGCCTCCTCTTGTGATTTCCCATGTCCTTGTCGACGTCGGTTTGGCTTGTTTTTTTGGCTTTGGCCTCGGCGATTCTCTGGGCAATCTTAGCGTCCTACAAAAAACGGGGTCAGTCAAACACTGTGTCCGTATCATAAGCGAACTGCGTACCCGGGTATGAGTGCCATCTAGGAAAACTAGCGATGGCACAACTAGTTTAATGACCGCTTTGCCGTCTCTGAGACCCTTGAACGCGATTACTGATAGACCCAGTTCCACTATATCGCTGACCCGGAATCCAGATGGATTTTTATTGATGAGCCTGGAATTTATTAATTAGATCGTGTTGTTGCTGTTAATAGATTACTCACTTGTCGCCTTCTAGATCCAAATACAACACTTCATTATCAATGCAGTGGTACACGCCTTTCGAGAGCATTCTGGATAGAACGCCTGCTGGGACTACGTGTTTGGCGAAGTCCACGACTTGATTCGTCGGGGGTTCCTTGCCGGTGGTGAAGTAACGGCACGTAGCCTGCAGGTGGGTTCCGTCGACGCCGGCATCTTGGGCAGTCCATGCGAGGACGTCAGAGTCTTCGAAGGCTAGCTCCACTTCATATGTTATCTTGGGAATTTGCTCAACAGCCTTGTCGAAGGATTCTGCGCCTAATCCGACGATAGTCGCTTGCTGCCTCGCATACGCTGTGGTGGCGGCGGTGGCCGCCGGGAGGTGGCGATGCGGGCCTGTGGCGGCCGGTTTGGCGTAGATAGACCGTGTTTGTAGGCCTAGTCATCATATTGGTTGCTTCCGTCCATAGAGGCTCTCCTGCGCCGTGATCCTTTGTCACCGCCTCTGCCCGATCCGTCCCGATCGCCGGGTACACTCCAACGCGACATTGCTCGCAGATATCCTGGTGCGTTTGTTTTTAGTGTCGAAGCAGCCTATATTTATCTCCACTCACTTCGCTTTCTTCATAGGTGGGAGATTCATCTCTTGCAGAACCCCTTCCACCGTAATCCTTCCGCTCTTCATTGCCAGAAATATCTTATCCGCCTGAGACACTCCTCTGGACATTGGGTTTAAAAGGTGGGCTGTTTCTGTCATACCCCACCGCGTCCCCCCTTGTCTTGACTTCATCCTTTGGTCAAATACCTCGCCCAACCTTCTGTGATGTCTGGTAACTCGCTTTGCCTTATATCCTTATCGACTTTCTCACATATTTTCGTAGTCTCCCTGACCGTCGCGCACCTGGACAGATACATTGATCTAATCCACAAATATCCTCTCATCATCATTCTCGACGACAGCAACTATAACTATTTGTGGGGTTCCCTTATTGAGCGAATGGGCTGGATCAACATGTTCTGCCTGGCCTCTTGTTTGTTTCCGAAATGGGAAATAATATTAGAGTATCTCATGTCTATCGGTCTGAGCTGTGAGTCGCTTCTAACTTCTTACCATGCAAAATTGATCCGGTCCTTTTATTAGTTGATAACGCACTTTGTTTTACGTCCTCAGGTTTGTCTGCACTTACTGAAACTATGTATGATGGTTGGTTGTCTGGTAGTAGTTGCTCGTACTTTTGAATGTAATTGCCTTCCCAATTTCCACAAAACGACATTCACAGATTAAATTCGGAGGACGCAAGCACCACTTTGTATGGTGCTGTGTGGCAGAGGAGGCTGCAACTGTTTGGTTATGTGTGGCAGAAGAGGCGGCAAGTGTTTGGTGATGTATGGCAGAGAAGGTTGAGATGTTCGGATTCTACGCATCGGTCCACAAGGGTCCTCATTAAATTTGATGCACCTTATTCTTATTATTTGGTTCTTGTTAACAAAAGAAAAAAGGTAAGTATGAGTTGCATGCCGGGCATAGCCACGGCCTTTACCCCAAGTTGTTTTCTGCATTTTCTCCAGCGCAGCTGCCGCTTCGTCGCGGATCTTTTTCATTTTCTCGGCAAAGTCGTTCGCGGCCTCGTTGCACGACTCGACTGCATTTTCTATCCCTTTCCAGGGGTGGTATCCTGTGTTCCTATAGAACGGCGACATGCTCGTCGACGAGCTGGCTTTGTCGTTGTGTGTGAACTCGGCTAGCGCGAGCCACTCCGCCCAGTCTGATTGTCGATAATTTACAAATATGCGGAGATATTTCTCGATCTCCTGATTCATCCGTTCGGTCTGGCCGTCTGTGATCGGATGGAACACTGTCGAAGGGTTCATTTCGGTCCCGAGAAGGCGATTTAACTCCTTCATGAACCCTGAGACGTATCTCGTGTCTCGGTCCGAGATAATCTTCCGCGGTATTCCGTGATATCTAATCACCCGATCCCGGGTCAACCGGGCCACTCCCTCGCTCGTCATCTCCATCGTGGTCGGTTCGGTGTGGATCATCTTCGAGAATGTATCCACCCAAACTTGAATAGCGTTAAATCCGTTGCTGTCCGGCAACGGTCCGATCATATCCATAGATATTATCTGCCAAGGCCCCTCGGCGATCTTGTGAGGGTTCAGCTTTCCCTGCTGATACCGCTGCACTCGCGTTCTTTGGCACGCCTCGCAAGATTTTACATATTTTGAAACCTGGTTGCCTATCCTAGGCCACCAATAATTACGCTCGATCATTTCCTGAGTTCGGTTCTCTCCGGGATGACCAAGCATTGGGGGGTCGTGATGTAACCCGATAATCTTATCGCGAAGTTCCTCGTTTCGGGGAACATATATTAAGCCGTTATAGTAAATAATCCCGTCCTTCTTTTCCCATGCTTGTAACTTTTTCTCGAGCGCAAGCTTGACGCTCTTATCTATCTTTTTTTCCTTTATGATCTCTTCCAGTATCTCTGCCTCCGGCCCTTCGAGCGTTATGTCTTGTGCTCAGAAGTGATCGGGTTTTAGCATCACGACGTTTTCGTTGTCGCTTTTCCCTTGGTCGTGATCTGATCTCCGAGATAAGAGATCCGCCTTCTTGTTCAACGCTCCGGCCCGATGCCGCAGAGTGAAGTCATACTCCGCAAGCTCCGTGATCCATCGGGCTTGCCTCCGATTCAGCTTCTGCGGCTTCCGGAAGTATTCAAGGTTCTGGTGATCCGTCAGAACCTCAAATGTTTGCCGCGCTCCCATCAACATCTGCCGCCACTCGTCCAGGGCGAGCATGATTGCGAGCATCTCTTTGTCATAGATCTCGTAATTCCGCTCGGTCTCGTTCAGTCCATGTGACTGGAACGCTACAGGGCGCCATTCGCCCTCCTGTTCCTGCTCCAATATCGCTCCCATCGCTCCATCTGATGCGTCCGCTTCTAGTCGGAATTTCCCGTGATCCGTCGGGAGCGCCAATACTACGTCATCGGCTATCCGGTCCTTCAGCTTCTGGAACACCTTCTTCTGCTCGTCTCCCCACGAGAATCCCTCCTTCCCGGTCAGCCGTGTGAGCGGCTTCGCGACTTCGCTGTATCCCCAGACGAACCTCCGGTAGAAGTTGGTGAACCCCAAGAATGCCTGTGTCTGTTTAAGGTTCTTGGGTTCGGGCCATTCCATCACGCCTTTGATCTTGGCGGGATCCATTCTCATCGAGTTGTAGGAGATGATAACTCCCAGATACTCAATCTCAGTGCGTTCGAACTCGCACTTTTCTGGTTTGAGAAAGAGTTTATGTTTCTGGAGCGTCTCCAACACTCGCTTGTTGATGGCTCGGTGTTCTTCCAAATCTTTGGTGAAGATAAGGATATCGTCCAGGTAGACAATGACTTTTCCCTCGTTGATTAGATCTCTGAGGATGTCGTTCATCATCGTCTGGAATGTCGCTGGTGAGTTCGTCAGGCCAAAGAACATCACTAAGGGCTCGAACAGGCCCCGGTTGGTCCGGAAAGCCGCCTTCCACTCGTCTCCCTCCTTGATCTGCACGTTGTTGTACCCCCAGCGTATGTCCAGCTTCGTGAAGTACTTTGCGCCGCGAAGCTTATTGACTAGCTCCGAGATAAGCGGAAGCGGATAACGGTTTTTAATCGTCATCTCATTGAGCTTCCGATAATCCTGTACCGGCCGCAAGCTGCCGTCTTTCTTCTTGATAAAGAAGAATGCCGAGGCCATCGGTGACTTTGATGGCCGGATCCGTCCGCTCTTCAAGTTCTCTTCCAAGATCTCGTTGAGTTTTTCCTGCTCGTTTACCGAGAGTGGGTAAATCTTGCAATCTACAGCCTTAGATTCTGGCTTGAGTTCGATCACATGATCCCATGGTCTCTTCTCTGGTAGCGAGTCGAACGATTCCTTGGCGAAGACTTTGACATAGTCACGGTATTGCTCCGGGATCTTCTCCTCCGTCATCCGCTCTTTCTCACGGTCTCCCTCCTGCGCCATGCGTTGTGCCTGCGTTTCCTTGACCCAAAGGTCGATTGCTTCCGCAAAGTCTACTAGGAGTAAAGACTCCCCTTCCTCCAGCTCGTTCGCTCTGCCTTCCCCGGCTCCGGATTCCGTCCCCTTCATGTTGCATTCGGGGGGGCATCGGCTGAAGAGTATTTTCTGTGCTCTCCAGTCGATCACTGGGTTGTGCTTGAACAACCAATCATATCCGATGAACATCCGGGCCTTTCCTAGTCCGGTCACCAGGAAGCGATGCTTCTCTCGGTGTGGTCCAACTGCCATGATCAACTCAACGTAGTGAGTGATCTTGCCTCTGGCGTTGTCCGTCCCGTCCGCGTTGCAGGCGACGATGTGCGCTTCAAGCTCATGGAGCTCGAAGTCTTCAGCCTTGGCATAATCTCGATCAATGCACGATGCTGTGCTTCCGTTATCGAGAAGTGCCTTAACTGCGCGCGTCTTCCCGGTATCCAACGTGGTTATCTGGACGTTGACCAACATCTCGTGATGTTTCCGTTGCCTCTGGTATTCCCTGAGCTCCTTCGCGAGCTTGTCCTCCGGTATGCCCATAGCCTTATGGGACAACCACTTCGCTGCCTTCAGCCCGGTCAAGCCGGCCGGTACCGTCGGCGCCCTTCCTTCCTTCTTCGGCGCTTCCTCCTTAGATAAGGATTGAGCCGTCGTGACATCGTCACCCTTTTTCGTCTCCGTATTTTTGTCACTGGTTTGGATTCCAGGGGCCTTTTGTAAGCGCTCCAGCGCTTGTTCGCTTCGTCGATTCTCTTGTTCTTTAAGTTATTTTTCCGGTTCTGGTTCTCCAATATACGTATTTTTTGTTATTTTCTACCCTAGCTACTAAGAAATCGTTTATGTTCTTTCGTAAGCTACTGTTTTCCTCTGTGTACATGTCATCCATAACTACTGAGTCCGTGGTATCGTAAGTGTCAATATTTAAGTCCGAGAAGCGAACAGTCTTTGTAACCGGGGGAGGGGGCGCCGCTTTGGCCGCAAGCGGGGGCCCCTTTAAAAACCCTTCTCGCGGAGGGTGGCCGCCAGGGCTTGCAGGTCCTCCTGCGAGTAGTCGTCGGTCTTGATCGACCGGATATTAAATTTATTCTTGCGAGGCTCCGGGCACTCGCGTTTCATGTGGCCCTCCTTGCCACAGTTATAGCATAAGAAGGGCTTGGCCGCCGCCTTCGCCCTGTCGATGTCCATGGCATCGCCGCCCTTCGAGACCGGGATCTTCGTCCGGTCTGGTCCCTCGTTTTGTTGACGGGGTTGGGACGCCCCGGTGTTCTGTCTGGGCCCTGCCGGGGTCCAGAACATGTTTCCTTTTAGGAGCCTGCTGCGCTCCATGATGCCGTTGATAACGAGCATCCGTTTCTTCAATTCCCGGTACTCTCCGGGAATCTCGATTCCTCCGGCGTATAGATTACGTCGGACTTCCTCATTGACGAGGGTCTCCAGCAATTGACACAGGAAAGTGTCAAAAGTTTTATCTCCGGGTGTGTACCCGGCTTCCTCTGCAGTAAGCTCGAACTTCTGCAGAAAGTCGGCGAGGGAGTCCTTTCCCTGCCGAGTGTTGATCAGGCGCAAGTGCGCCGTTTCCTTGACGTTCATGTCCCTGAACGTCTTCTCGAGCTCAGCAATGAGCCCTTCGAATGTTGCTGCGGGGTGCAGCGTTCCGAAAGTGACATACTGTCGCTTCCAATTTCGTACCCAGTTTGAGGCTGGGCAAGCCTTTCCATCTTCATCCCTCAATAACGAGAGGGTGAAGAAGATCTTCGTGGACTCGAGCGTGAACTCGGATCCGTATGCCGCCACATAGGTTGTGAGGGCGTCGTACCAGGTATCCCACCTGGCCTTGTCGTTGCCGTCGAACAACGGCAGGGTCTTTGCTAAGACTATTTTTGACGCCTGTCTCGTCTGGGCGTTTTGGAACATTCCTGTGAAGAACGTCCTTGGGGATGGGGGTGGAGGTGGTGAAGGCGGTGTGGGTACTCAGGGGAGGGGTCGCGGTGGCGATCTGGGGATAAAGGGGGTCGGAGCGGGGATGAAGCTTCCATCCGGTAATTGGATGAAGAGCAGTTGGTATTGTTGGGGTGCGGGCCCTTGGTGCATAGGGGATCCCTGTCGGGACATGTCGGGTGCGGGCAGAGGGGTGGAGGCGTAGGTGATTTGGGTGAAGGTCGGGAAGGAAAGAAAAGTCTCTCCTGGGGGTGAGGCGGATCGGGCTCGGTCGTCTATCCAGTCGTGGACAGAGTCGGGGGTCGAAGACCCGTTCGAGGGTGGTGCGCGATAAGTCACGGCTTTTGGTACGAGTCCGCACGAGGCAGATGGTGGGGTCGATGTGGTTTGTTGCTAACAGAACTACCCCGGGTCTTCTACGACACCCCCGGCAATAGCGAGGTAGCCTTCCCCGAAGGTCAAGCTAGCACTCCTGCGACTGCTATAGGGCTGGGGACGGTCTCAACGTTTCCCGTGGCCTAGCGTCTGTCTGTTCGAGTGAACCACGAACGATTGGCGCTGCAATTGTTTAACGTCGGTGTGGACGACGTGAATGTTGGTATGGGGGAATGGATCTTCAGGTAAGAGGCTGCCACGATGGCAGAAAGGGATAACTAGAAAGTGGGGGATGGCGAGGAAAGGAGGTCGATAGGGGCGGTATGAGGGTATGATGGGTAACCTTTTATTATGTCACAGTCAAGACTCAATCTCGTCCACTCTCGGTAAGATGAGAGGGATTGGGTAGTGAGATGTGTAGAGCTCGAAAGATGATGGAATAAAAGGTTAACTACTACAAGGGAAACACTACTCTACTTATACTAAACGGTCGTAGCCGTGTGAACTATATACATATGGAAGCCTGTATGTAAACGTCCCGTAGCCTCATGTCCTATTGTTCTTCAATGTTCCACAACGTTCTACAGGGATAAATATATCCATGATGTCATACCTCGCCTTAACCGGCCATCTCCCAGTCCTCTCGGCTAATCCCGACATCGTTGTTGTCATCGATATATATAGTCTGGGCGCTTATGATCTTGGGCGTTAAGATAGGGGATGTCGGTGTTGTCTCGATTAGATTAGATTTGGCATCGAATCGTGACAACCAAGCATGCTTCATTCCGCCCAGCATGAATGACGGCTCATGGATTCGAGGAAGTTCATGGGGATTTATCAGGCGAGTGTAATTAATATGATGTTCATTCATCTGAGGATCGGTCGGAAGGAGAGGTCACGAAGAGCAGAGTCATTCTTATATCGACGGTGAGTGAGAATAACTCAATCCCTCGCTCATCGGTGTGTGATGATTGTGGTATGTCCTTATATTTTCCTTCCGTCGACAGCATTCTTCCCACCAACCGAAATGATGATTCTAAAACCAATTTAAAACCCCCCAAACGTCCGGCCATTTATCATGCCATTCTCCGATGTTCTCCCTGGCTTACTTACCTCCAATGCCCACCTTCCTGCCCTCCTCGCTCCTTATTCCGGTTCATCCATCCATTCATACGCCATAAATGAAATAAAGGGCCATTGAAATAGCCAGGTGCGCCCGAGCGCGGCGAGATAAGTAGCAGGTGATAAGTAGCAGGTGATCAGAACTGAGATAAGTACGTGGCAAGCGACGAGGGAGGGATGGATAAATACAAAAGGTACAACAGTGCGTGCGGGGTGGGAGTATCGAAAAACATGCGTGCGAGATAAAAGCCGATGATGGGGTGGGGCGTCCGGACGCCGCCGGGGGTGGGCGATCTGCACCAGATCTGGTATCGGGGAATAAAGTCCAAAAACAGAACGGGGAGGGGAGGGGGTGAATAATAGATACAACAAAATCTGAGCAGGGGAGTGAGACAGGCAAGCCGTAACAAGTGGTGTGGTTTTGTACAGTGCGGTGGAGAGCGAGACTGGGTCACGTCGAAGCGGGGGGGGGCAGACGGGACTGGTGGTGTCGGTGGTATACAGCGCAGTACAGTACAATACACCCGAGACGAGCTCGCAGATCTGCAATAATAACGCGCATCAGTGCTGCAGGCAGGAGACGGGGAAAGAAAGACGCACAAAAGGGGTCGCCAGCATAGATATGGATAATAAGCAAGCTTATGGGTGCGCGCGCGCGCATCGTGGACAAGGCCGAGGTCTAGGGAGGCAAGGTTGAGGACGGGGGGGGGGAGGGCAGAAGGGAGGGCGCGGCGTGGGCGCCATCCAAGGCCGTAATGTGTCGTGAAGTGAATCACATCGGAGAGAAGGAGCATGGGTGGGTAGGGGTAACGAGTGACTGTACGGATGGGCGGACAGGCGGGCGTCACGGTGCGAGAGGGCGCCGTTGACGGCGGCGGGGAGGGTGGGATAGGAAGAGCGGAAGGATGGACCTCCCCGCCTGCACCATACCCACCTACTCCTCCGCCTACACCCGTACTCACATGAGCGACGTATCTTGCGGTGTAGCCAGTCGAGGATGCCCACATGGACTGCGCGGCTCACGCGGAGGCGTGTGCAGGGACGCGGCCGAGGGGGAGCACAGTGTCGAGAGAGAGCAGTGGGACACCACCGATGCTGATGCCGCCGTCAAAGCCGTACGTGGGGCCGGGAGAACGCGGACAGGCGGAAGGATGCAGAGGGTGTAGGGCCAGCCGGGGGCGGAGGACGCGAGGGAGGCGGAGGCGGAGGAGGCTGTGGGGAAGGGGGAAGGGAGTCAGTAAGAGTGAAGACGAAGGGAGGGCAGAGGGTGAGCAGGGGAAAAAGAAAGAGTAGAAGGGAGCGCAGCGAGTAGTCGGCGAAGATGGGTTAGGGGAGGATCGCCTCAAAGTCTCAAGTGCCACCGCCCGCGCTGAAGCTGGGAATATAATCGAAGCTTTGCGCGGCGTGCGTGGGGTGCGATTAGTATCGGGGATATATGACAAAGGGCTAGATAAAAGACGAGAACTCAACCGGATACGCTGCCCTCCTGGGTACAAAAGTCCCGTCAAGTCTCACAGAAGGTTATCGTGATCGTGGCGCGCACATCATCAAGGGCTTTGGCGTACCAGTCCACCGCTAGGCGGACCTAGTGTACCGAGGTGCTTGGCGCAGGAGAATGCCGTGTGGCCGTCATGTATGGTAGACGGAGAAGGGCGGCTGCGATATTCGGCCAATCATCCCGACTTCCCACGCTCTTTCTCCGCCCCACCACGACAATCTCGTCGGCGTCCTCTGCAGGATGGAAAGGCACAGGTGCACATCGGACCAGCCACATGACTCGTGTACATCTTAAAAGCCACTCTATCTATCAACACTTCGAATTCAGACGCAGGCCCTACTGCACTGCGTGGTCAATTTTCAACCAGATATCCCACCCAGCACACACTTCCAATGCCCGCTACGCTGTGCTCTCCCAAATTCTCACCGGTGAACAGTCGGCCTTTCCAGTCTGTTGTGACTCACCTGGGGAATTTTTGCGGTTTAGGGATAATATTAGGCACCAGTTCCAGTTCAAGATTATGCGCCAGTCTCAGCTCAGAGCTTGCTCAGAACAACCTGCCGAGCCTATATGCTCCACTGCAACTGGGGAAATCTCTCTGCTACAGCACGATGGCTATGGGGGCGCCGTTATAATCCTGAAACAGTCACCTTATTCTCCCCAGCCATCACTGTCTGTGCGAGTCAAGGCCTCTTTGTCCATGTCCAGCGAAATTATGCCTTCCCTTTCGATTTCTACTCACGCCTTCCGTAGATCGTTTGAGGACACTCCACATCAACTCCACATCCTGTAACATTGATCTCGGCGGCTGGCAGGACCGCACCATCTCTATCCGGTCAATTTGGTCTCTCCACATGTATCGCATCTAGGGACTCTCCATGTTGATGTCGCTCCAATCTCAAGTTCCTGACAATAGTCTCTTCATGATAAGGGCTCGCAATATCTTCTGCTGTTGGACAATATCGTGTGGTGTGCAGTAATCACCACTACAAGTACTTTCTGTTTTCGTAGCAAACAATCTCTCCCCTGCTCAACACTTTTAACAGTATGCTCCTCAATATTTGTACTATGCATTATGCTTCCAAGCAGGTTGGAACTTTCACACTTGCCTACTTGCCACCAACTACAGCACAGCTAATAACATCAATACCGATATGCAAAAAAAAACACTACAACATGCAACTTGAACAGGACTTGAAATCTCAATGGAAACCGTGACTAGAACAAGAAACTCCTCTGTCATCTGGCCACTAGTATGCTCCGTACCGAACCTACAGTACTCCGTCAGCAATCAGATCTACCTGAATTCTCATCATCCTCGTCTGTAGCTCCCATCTCACGGAGTAGATGAGCAATCTCAGTGTGCCCCCCAAGAGATGCAGCTCGGAGTGTATTGCTGTATTTGCCGCCCTGTGCATTCACGTCAGCGCCGCGCTCAAGCAGCAGGCGGGCAATTTCGATGTGTCCCCGATACGACGCGGCTTGCAGCACGTTGCCGTAATATCTGCCCTGCGTGTTCACGTCAGCACCCCTCTCGAGCAACTCCCACACTATCCGGCCAATCCCAAGAGATGCAGCTATATACAATGGAGAAAGAGAAGATGCTGCTTTGGCCCTCACGTCTTTGTGGCCGTTGATAGACTCGGTTTTATTTTTTATTTCTGCGGCAATGCAGCATATTTGCCGTAGGTCGCCGCAGCCATTGGGTGCGGCACATGCTGCGGCACTTTATGTTTGCCCCTCATAAACTACAGAGTACAGTTTATGGAGTGAGACAAGAATTAATTCGACTGGGTTTAAACAGTTTGAGTGATTTCCTATTGGTGCCTGTGTTTTCTCGGCTGAAACGAAGTTGTTTGCGCCGATCCACCACCCACAAGCCGCAAAGCTGTTTTATTTCGGCAGAAGCATGCATTTTTTATGGTTCCAAGACATAAAACCCTCGGTAGTATTACTTTGCGGTATAGTGTCCGCGGGGTTATGTGACTGGCTAATAGCCCGGGCCTCCCTCCCCATGGATCGGACGTTCACTTTCTGATCTTCCTTGCCGCTGCGGTTTCGGTGACAATCTCGGTGGCAGTTTCGGTGACAGTCTCGGTGGCGGCTTCGGTGACAGTCTCGGTGACCTGATGAAAAACGAGTTAGCGAGGTCTCCTTGCTTCGATAGGGAATGGTGCACAGTCGCCTGTAGGGCTGGGGGAACGATTTTGCGGCGCTAAGTGGTACGATAATTAGCCCGGCAATAGAGAAATGTAATGTGTGCATACATACCATCATCGACGCATCCATACGATCGGGAGCGGCAACAGCCGAGCCGGCGAGCGAGACGATAAGAGGGAGAACAGCGTATTTGAACAACATGAGGGTAATGTGGACGAACGAACTTAAGAACACAAGGCATTTATACTTCACTGTTTCGTCACCTACCGCAGGTTAGATCCCTGATTCTCCAATTGGTTGCCGTTTTGGAAGGTCCCAACAAGGTTCCAAAATGGTCCAAAGTGACTAGCCAAAAGACTTGGTTGGCATGGCAGAATGCGGCGATCAATCATTTTAGCCAGAGCTTTCGCACGCGGCAATTGTCTGAGGGGAGGGGGGGTATCTTATACTCGCGTGGTCCACAACATGAACAACGAGCTTACGGAATGATGGCCATCAATTGTGCAATTTCCCTGATTGATGTGATGATGCCAAGCATGAAACGAGACAAATCTAAACTCTCGCACCTGTAGGCCTGCAGGCTAGTTCTTCATGTGCTGGCGACAGATGGGGTTGAACAAGAAAGAGAGCTGATTCCCACGATCCATTCTGCGCCTCCACTCTGCTCCTGACTTCTCTCGAGCTTGAAGATCGTAATACGTCAAAAAAAAGCATCAGCTTGGAAACTTCCTCGATCATGCTTAGACTCGTAACCAGTCTGTAACCGAGGTCCGATATCCAAAAAATGTGGCGAACACTTTTGGCGGTTACAGACTAAGCGTGCCATCAAAACCGATCAATTCTGCCTCAAACTTGATCGCCTTTTCGGCTCTTCCATCTGGAATAAACAAAAATCTGAGGAAGCAAATGTGTTCATTTATAGCATAAGAAGGTTCTTGATAATTTGAATTTGAAAAGAGGTCAAAGAAAGCATTAGAAACCTGGCCTGGCTGGATATTCAGGTAGCTTACTTCTATGAATTTTATAAAGAGATAGTCAATGAAATCGCTCCAAAGGGCCCGTTCAGGTCCTTGCACAAGGTACGACTGCAAATTCCACAGATCAATGGCCTTCTTTCTAGACAGGATATCCAAGATTTGTTTCTGCCTCCAGCAATGTCCTGCAACATAGCTTCAGGGGCACTCTCGCCTTTTTTTCGTCCCAGAGGAAGACGGATCAGTGTCTCCTCGATCTCCTTGGGCATACCTTGTACTCTGGTTAAATCACTGCGTTCCCTGGCCGCCGAGGCAAAGGCTGTGCCGCGATAGGGCGGCACATGTCGGCACAGATGGACGCACAGGTCTGCCAATCCAATGGCGACAGGGTCTGCCCCTTTAAATACCCATGTGCAGTGACAAAGATAGTGTACACTTTGACGGCAAATATTGCGTGTCTTGTTGTGCATGTTTATCTACGTTCCCATCAATTTTGTCGGATGATGGACAGCCGCGGCTGAGCCGATATTACTATTATTAGTACCGCTTCATCGCCGCCTGCAGACTCCGCCATGGCCACCCTCTCCTCGACACCCATTGCCATCGATGGCAAGGGTCATCTCCTTGGTCGACTGGCCCCACCAGATGCCCGACTATGCCCGCCAGCATTACAAGGGATCGCAAAGTGCAGGGTCAGCGGCGGCGAAGCCATCATAATCAAAGTTTTAAATTTTAGAATGAAGCTAATTTTATATTAGCCGTAACATATGGACATAATGGCGTAGTAGTAATTCCAGACGAAGCTGAGGAGCTTTGGGCAGATCTGCCGTGGTGCGTGGCAGGAAGGAGGCAGAGTCTGTGGCCGTCACCGCCGCAAGGGTTCGGCACAGGGCGGCACAGCTGTGCAGCCCTGTGCCGACATCATGGCCACAGGGTCTGCCTCCGGCTCTCGGCACAGCTCGGCACAGGGACACAGCCTCTGCCTCGGCGCCCAGGGAACGCAGTGAATATTGTATTCTGCCGCCAATTACCATGTTTATGATATGGTGTTTGCCTTCCAGAGTTGCTCGCCATCTCTCCAGGTCTGCTGTAATTCTTTCAAGCACTGAAGGCCAGGGTGTAGTATATTATATGGCACATTATTTCCGCTCCACGCGCCTAGCATGCGGCAAGTTTGGCCCTCGGGAATTATCCTCAGGCTCTCGTCACTGGCACCGATGCGCATTTCATGATGTTAATTTGCCTCTCATGTATCACCGTCGTTCGATAGGAGGCCCGACCAAAAGGTAAGAGCACCGTCTTGCGTTCACTGAATTTTTCAGTCGATGCTGCCCGGGCCCACCATAGCGCTATTAGCCAATTTTTTCCAGAGTTCTTCTAATGAATCTTGGGATGATAGATATTATTGTATCTTCCACAAAGTGACTAATTTTAAATTTATGAGCCGCCACGTTTGTTTGCGCGCGTGTGGCGCCGCCCTCTCGCTTGCCAACGCCACATCACGCGACGAGGACAACGACCGCCGCCGCCCGTCCTAAGCTACGCCGCCCGCCCCCCCCCCAGGCTACTCCGCCGCCCATCCTATGCCAAGCCGCCACCGTTCTCCCTGATGCCACCGCGCCCATGCCACACTGCCCATTGCCGACATCTGCGTGAAGCATGAATTCTCCCCCGCATTCCCGCCACCCTTGCCTTGCTTCAATAGCTGCCCGACATACCATCGAAGCAATCTACTCATACATTTCCCTAAACTCTCATTGGCCTTTGTCGCCTCACCTCAGGTTTGTCCCTTCTGCTGTATTTTCTACATCTTGTCTCAAAAATGGCTGCCGCTCATATTTCCCCCCAGAAACTTAGATATCGTTGCGTCGCAAGAGCAAACACAAGAACGTCCTTCGATCGTCGTCTATTTTGGCACCCGCACAACGGATGGAGCATATATGGAGAGGCCGCCTTAGTTTCTACTGGAAAGGTGTGTAAATCTCATCCATCCACTGTCTTTACTAATTCTTTCGGACCTCTACAGGGCCTTTGTACCACCCCTTGTCGTACCCGCGATATACTGTCGTGTCGCACACATTGCCCGCGCCGCTCGAACACGCCTTATCGGCCCCAAACCGGCACCTGTATGTCGCCGCGATTAAGCCTGTACGCCCCACCACGTTTGTATCCCCGTTCGCGCAACCCTCTGAGACGCGCTCCTCCGCCGTGCAAGGTGTTCGCGAGAAACGGCGTGCTCATGGCGCGGTTCGCGCGACGGCGCGACTTTTTCTTTGGGCGACGGCGCCGTCTTCGAGACCCCACTCGTGCATTCTTCGTGAAGGGACTATCATAGCCCCTGTCGTATTGCTGGCCCCGTGTACGCCGAGCAAACGCTTGCCCCCAGCCTGTCGGCAAATATATGGCTCTGGACACCACGGCGTACCTCGAGTGCCGGATCTCCCATATCATAATTTGACATTACTCCATCATCTCCTTCCCACCCTCGTTGTATCCCCCACATTCTTCTGGACCCGATGCCCGATATCTTACTTCGCCACTCCCTCGCTACTCGCCGATTTTTTCTCTGCATCCTATACACCGAGTCCCCAATCCTCTCTCATCGCCTAACTAATCTAATACAATCCCTCTCAGACCACACTCCAGCCTCCAACGAACACATCCTCAGTGCCTCGGGAGTCAGAGTTCGTGCAACAAGGCTGCAGCACACGTATTCAGCCCGGGTTCCTCGCCCCACGTTCAAAACGGTCCGCCGCCGACCACGACGGTGTAAGTTCATTCCTGCCTTGCCTTTCAATCCTCGTCGTGTCGGCGCGCCTGTCTCTCTGTATCCCACCTACCTTCGCCTTCCCTCCTTCCCTTTCGGTGCCTAAAATCGTTTGCCATCCCGCCGTCATCCGTTATAGTATTAAATATACCCCATTATATCTAGTATTGTGCTGAAACCGCAAATCAATTATATATCCGCGCCGCCTGCCCAATATCCGATTTTCCGCTTACACAAAATTCGGGTTCCCCTCTCATCTTGAAACAGGTCAAAATGCACTTGATCCCCTTACAACTTCTTCGCACACATACTTCCTGTACTTGAATAATATCTCGAAAATATCCCGCGGTGTCTTTCATCATCCGTATTATTCAACTTCAACAACATATTGATCTGGAGTGCCGGAGCGTAGCGAAGGCATGTCTTGTTCACTGAAATCGTTTGGTCTGGCGAGTGACGGCGAAGAGCACGGTAGAAGTCAAATTCGGTTGGCATTGGTGCTCCGGCTTGAGCTGAGGTGATGAATGATGATGTACAAGTAAATCCTGTGGAGAATGCAATGCTGACGGTGCAAGCAATACAATGCTGCGATGTGCGCAGGAACTGCCGCTGCGCAGTGCCGCAGCGTGTTGAATCGCTGCCGCCGAACTGCCGCAGACTTGCCGCACACAAGTCAGAGTCTGTACCATCTTCGTCACTTAGTTACTTCGCTTAGCGTGGCGAAAGTTCGTGACTTTGATGGGATTCTGTGAAAGTTCGTGAGTTCAGTTGGAAAGTTACGAGCTTTCTCATTTTGATGGCATCAATTCTGTATCCACATGCAACCTATTTCGAGCAGTTAGGGCAAAGCGCAGCGCGCGCTAACTGTGGGTATTCACCGGTTAGGGTTCGGGTTAAAGGCTAGGGGTTCGGGGTTTCAGGTTAGAGGTTAGGGATAGGGTGTTAGGGTTGAGGGATATAAATTTCTGCGGGAACGAAAATAGATTGTGAAGGCTGCCTTGGTTGAAGTTACGAGTTTTCTCAGATATTGCTCAAAGTCACGAGCTTTCACACTTTCCCATCAAAGTCATGAACTTTCTCACTTCTAAGCGAAGTAACTAAGTGACGAAGATGGGTACGACACCACAAGTCACACTGACGCGGTGTCACGCCGCCTGGCTGCTGCATACTGACGCAGAATGGATGCGGCAAAATACCAGACTGCCGCAGCCATGCATGACTTTGCCGCAGGAATTGCCGCAGAGTGCCGTAGCCACTTTACATTTTGTTTGGTTGCCGCAGGATGCCGCAGCCAAGTTGGTTGTTATTGCCACAGGACATTGAACATTGCGAGGCACATGTAAAGGAGTGTCTAACGGCCAATATACTCACGCATAGAAAGCCCTCACGTCTTTGTGGCCGTTGATAGACTCGATTTTATTTTTGATTTCTGCGGCAATGCAACATATTTGCCGTAGGTCGCCGCAGCCATTGGGTGCGACACATGCTGCGGCACTTTATGTTTGCCCCTCATAAACTACAGAGTACAGTTTATGGAGTGAGACAAGAATTAATTCGACTGGGTTTAAACAGTTTGAGTGATTTCCTATTGGTGCCTGTGTTTTCTCGGCTGAAACGAAGTTGTTTGCGCCGATCCCATCACGCCACCACCCACAAGCCGCAAAACTGTTTTATTTCGGCAGAAGCATGCATTTTTTATGGTTCCAAGACATAAAACCCTCGGTAGTATTACTTTGCGGTAGTGTCCGCAGGTGTTATGTAACTAGCTAATAGCCCGGGCCTCTCTCCCCATGGATCGGACGTTCACTTTCTGATCTTCCTTGCCGCTGCGGTTTCGGTGACAATCTCGGTGGCAGTTTCGGTGACAGTCTTGGTGGCGGCTTCGGTGGCAGTCTCGGTGACAGTCTCGGTGGCGGCTACGGTGACAGTCTCGGTGACCTGATCGAAAACGAGTTAGCGAGGTCTCCTTGCTTCGATAGGGAATGGCGCACAGTCGGCTGTAGGGCTTGGGGAACGACTTTGCGGCGCTAAGTGGTACGACAATTAGCCCGGCAATAGGGAAACGTAATGTGTGTATACATACCATCATCGACGCATCCATACGATGGGGAGCGGCAACAGCCGAGCCGGCGAGCGAGACGATGAGAGGGAGAACGGCGTATTTGAACAACATGATGAAGTCGAGGAAAAAATGGATAGAGTTTTTGTCAAAGAATATGTTCTGGTGCTCAGCACGGAATAGTAGTCAGCGACAAGCTTTGCTTAGGCAATGGAAAAGGGAGTAAGAAAATCAACCACTGGTCGATGAGGGAAGGAGGGTGATGTGGGTGAACGAACTGAAGAACACAAGGCATTTTATACCTCACTGTTTCGTCACCTACCGGAGGTTAGATCCCTGATTCTCCAATTGGTTGCCGTTTTGGAAGGTCCCAACAAGGTTCCAAAAGGGTCCAAAGTAGTATGTACTGGCCAAAAGACTTGGCAGAATGCGGCGATCAATCACTTTAGCCAGAGCTTTCGCACGCGGCAATTGTCTGAGGGTGGCCATCAATTGTGCAATTTCCCTGATTGCTAAACTCTCGCCCCTGTAGGCCTGCAGGCTAATTCTTCATGTGCTGGCGACAGATGGGGGTTGAACAAGAAAGAGAGCTGATTCCCACGATCCATTCTGCGCCTCCACTCTGCTCCTGACTTCTCTGGAGTTTGAAGATCGTAATACATCAAAAAAAGCATCAGCTTGGAAACTTCCTCGATCCTGCTTAGACTCGTAACCAGTCTGTAACCGATATCCAAAAAATGTGGCGAGCACTTTTGGCGGTTACGGACCAGGTGCCGCGATCGGCCGATAAGCGAGCCATCAAAACCGATCAATTCTGCCTCAGGCCATTTTGGCTCTTCCACCTGCAATATAAAAAAATCTGAGAAAGCAAATGTGTTCATTTATAGCATAAGAAGGTTCTTAATAATTTTAAATTTGATAAGAGGTCAAAGTGCAAGAGAGAACAAGGGCCTAACCAAAATTTTAAACTCCGATCAGCCCAATTCGGTCTCCCAAGTTGTACCAGTCTGTAATCGCCAAAAGTGCTCGCCACATTTTTTGGATGTCGGTTACAGACTGGTTACGAGTCTAGATCCTGCTGTCCTCGTCGTCCGATGTATATGTGGCCCTCTCGACACTCGCAATGGATAAGAATCAGGTGAATATATTGCCCCACATGGTAGACTCATAACCAGTCTGTAACTGATATCCAAAGAATGTGGCGAGCACTTTGTAACCGCCAAAAGTGCTCGCCACATTCTTTGGATATCGGTTACAGACTGGTTACGAGTCTTGGCAGTTACAAAGTGCTCGCCACATTTTTTGGATGTCGGTTACAGACTGGTTACAAGTCTACCCACATGGTCCCATTTCGGAATCGCCTTTCAACAGGGTCACTAAGTGCTCAGAAATCTGAATGTGTTCATAAAAGATGGGAGCGAGGTACGAAAGACAGTGCATACCTTGTTAATATTCAATAAATCATTGTCCTTCGCACGCTGTCCCCGCGCGCTCTCGCTAATTGACAGACCCGTGAAGTGCAAGCGGTATTTACGAGCTGGCAGCACCATTCGGTTCAGATCCTACGACTGCAAATTCCACAGATCAATGGCCTCATTTCTAGACAGGATATCCAAGATTTGTTTTTCGCCTTCAGCAATCTGCCCATCGATGCCGACATTCGCGTGAAGCATGAATTCTCCCCCGCATGCCCGCCACCCTTGCCTTGCTTCAATAGCTGCCCGACATGCCATCGAAGCAATCTACTCATACATAACCCCCCCCATATTTACCTAAACTCTCATTGGCCATTGTCGCCTCACCTCAGGTTTGTCCCTTCTGCTTTATTTTCTACATCTTGTCTCAAAAATGACTGCCGCTCATATTTCTCCCAGAAACTGAGATATCGTTGCGTCGCAAGAGCACACAAGAACGTCCTTCGATCGTGGTCTAGTTTGGCACCCGTACAACGGATGGAGCATATATGGAGAGGCCGCCTTAGTTTCTACCGGAAAGGTGTGTAAATCTCATCCATCCACTGTCTTTACTAGTTCTTTCGGACCTCTACAGGGCCTCCCTTGTCGTACCCGCGATGTACTGTGGTGTTTCACACATTGCCCGCGCCGCTCGAATCTATCGCGCGCCCCTCTGCGCACCTTATCGGCCCCAAACGGCGACAGACCCCTATTCACCGTACTCGCCGTACGTCGCCGCGATAAAGCCTGTGCGCCCCACCACTTTTGTCTCCCCGCTCGCGCAACCCTTCCATTACCCGCACCGACGCCGTCCCCGAGCTCGCGTGCCATGGTCGAAACGGTGCGGACTCTTATCCCTTACTCCCTTTTCTTCCTTTGCTCACCTCTCCCCCAGTACTGTCTCATTCTATCCGCGCGCGCCTCCCTCCGAGACACTCCCATGCTGCGGACCGCCCAGCCCATGGCCCACCCTCGCTCGTTGCCGAAACATCACGCACAACATCTCCCGCAACGACCAGCGCCGCTAGCCGCACGAGCGAAGCCACTCCGCCGTCACAAGCGCCCTGCCGTGCGACTATCCCGCTTCTCGCCCTCTCCAGACGCCGTACGACCCGTGTGACTACGCCCACGCTCTCCACGCCACACCTGCGTGCACGGGAGACACGATGCGCACCGTCGACTGCACGTGCCCGTCGACGTCGGCACTGCTCGTCGCCCAGTGCCCACGTCATCTCCGTCGCCTCCTCGCACGCGCCGACCGTCTTCGCCGGTCACAGCTCGACAACGCTCACCACACACGACCTCCCGCATACGCGGCACCCGTCGCTCCCATTCCCCATCGTGTGAGCGTTTCCGTTGCAGTAGTGGGGATGGCTTGGGACGTCGTGGTCTAGCCGTGGCCCGTAGTTGTCCGTGTTTGTCCGTAGCTTAGGCATCATCTTGCTTGCTTTCTGCCATCAGCGTGTCTTAGCGAGAGCGCAGCCAGCCACGTCCCGGATCTGCTAGGGGTTGGTCGAGTACGACCACTCCACCGTATACATACTTCGTCCTCTTCTTTCATCTGTACTTTGTCCACCGTGACCGTCACGTCTTCTCTTTGCCCATACTTCATTTTCCCATCCCACCTACTGCGTCATGCACCCGGTGCAAGGCGCGCGACGGCGCGGCTTTTTTTTTGGCAGTCTTCGAGACACCAGTCGTGCATTCTTCATGATGGCCCCTGTCGTATCGCCGGCCCCGTGTACGCCGTGCAGACGGTTGTCGCAAGCATGGCGGCAAGTATATGGCTCTGGACACTACGGTGCACCCCGAGTGCCGGATCTCCCACATCATATTGTGTCATTACTTCATCATCTGCTTCCCATCCTCGTTGTATCCCCCACATTCTACTGGACCCGATGCCCGATATCTTGCTTCGCCACTCCCTCGCCACTCCCGATTTTTTCTCTGCATCCTATACACCGAGTCCCCAATCCTCTCTCATCGTATAACTAATCTAATACAATCGCTCTCAGACTCCAACGAACACATCCTCAGTGCCTCAGGAGTCGAAGTTTGTGCAACAAGGCTGCACCACACGTATTCCGCCCAGATTCCTCGCCCCACGTTCAAAACGGTCCGCCGCCGACCACAACGGTGTAAGTTCATTCCTGCCTTGCCTTTCAATCCTCTTCGTGTCTGCGCGCATGTCTCTTTGTATCCCACCTACCTCTCTTTCCCTGCCCCTTCATTTCCTTCCCCTTTCGGTGCCTAGTGGTTCGCTATCCCGCCGTCATCCTCTATAGTATTAAATATACCTCATTATATCTATTATTTTATTTCCCGCAGCGGCAGAATTCTATTATACCCGCACCGCCTGTCCGCCTCCCTCCGCTTTTTCCTCTTCCCACGCCCCTATTCCCGACCGCTTACTCATTATTTTTCTCAGGCTGCGAAACTCACGGGACGTTGGGCAGATGACGCGGTTTTTATACTTCGACTTACGATGAGGAGACGCACCACAAAACCGCGACGTTGTTCTATCGATATTTATCCATGGACATTGAAACTGATCGGTACCGTCTACGCTTAACTCCTTTTGTTCCACGCCCTCGGGCCTTGATGCGAAGTGGAGGCGTATTGGATAAGATTATGGAGTGTTCTCTGCGCGACATCCATCTCACCTATGAGCGTAATTCACCAAATAGGGCACCCTGTAAAGGGGGGAGCACGAACTCAGAGATGGCAGAATCGCGCAAAATGAGGCGCTGACTCGCCGAGGAATGCGGACTATGTGCGTGAGTGAGACGATCTTTATTCACGATGCGGTCTCACCATTCGCTGTCTTCTCCCGCGGCCCAGAAAATAAGCGCCATGGGTACCGGGAATCTTTTGAAGATACTTACGTCGATGTCAATCGGAAGGCGCGGGTGGCTACCAAAAAACGCCTAAGAACCCTACTCCTTAAATTGTCTGATTGGACAAATCCAGATGCTGAAAATGCAGCAAGTCCTATATCCACAAGATTATTTGACAAAAAGGAATATTGGGTACTCATAGAGTCTTACAAAAAATTCTTGGGGGTAACCTGAGGACGGCCAGTGCGTAACGGAAGAGTGAGATTCAGAATATGACCTAAAATGGCAATTTACTCCAAGTCGCTGAAAAAATCATCATCATGCTTGGCCAATTTTTGGTGGATACTTCCACAAAACATATTCTAACATCGCCACATGCGAACGAAGATAATGAATGTACCACTGACTTTGAGCCCAAAGCTACCTAATTTGGGCAGGATTTCGGTTTGACTCATCACGGCTAGTACCTTCCTTCTTATGCGCTACTTCCCTTTTTAGTTATGCGCGTCGCCCTTGTCATACAAGCTGAGTCGAGTGAACCAGATCCAAGGATATCCCACCCACAACCGCCAGGTACCTACGACGTATCCGTCCCGCGGCCGTCTTCTTGGTATGTCCCGACTCACATGCAAAAAACACTACAGCATGTAACTTGAACAGGACGTGAAATTTGAATGGAATTGTGACTGAAACAAGGAGCTCCTCCGCCACTAGTAAGCTCTGTACATAACCTACAGTACTCCGTCAGCAACCGATCCACCTGAATTCTCGTCATCCTTGTCTGTAGCTCCCATCTCACGCAATAGATCAGCACACTCGGTGTCCCCCCTACGAGATGCATATCGGAGCATTTTGTCGTATCGTCCGCCTTGCACGTCCACGTGGGCACCGCCCTCGAACAGCAGGCGCACAATTCCGATCTCGCCCCGCGCCAATGCGACTTGCAGCGCATTGCCGTATGTTCCGCTCTGTGCATTTATGTCAGCGCCGCTTTCAAGCAGCAGGCACACAATTTCGATGGGTCCACCATAGCATGCGGCGTACAGCGCGGTACCGTGTCGTCCGCTCCGCGCGTTCACGTGGGCACCGCTCTCGAACAGCAGGCGGGCCACTTCGATGTGTCCCCATAACGACGCAGCTTGCAGCGCATTGCCGTATTGTCCGCCCTGCACGTTCATGTGGGCACCGCTCTCGAGCAGCTGGTTCACAATGTCCATCTGTCCTCGCGCTAACGCGATTTCCAGCGCGCTGTCGTATTCTTCGACCTCTGCGTTCACGTCGGCACCACTCTCCAGCAGCAGGCGGACCACTTCGATGTGCCCCAAACATGACGCGGCCTGCAGCGCGTTGCCGTATTCTCCGCCGTCCGCGTTCATGTCAGCACCGCTCTCAAGCAGCTCCCACACGATCTGGCCAATCCCAAGACATGCGGCCACGTACAATGGAGGATGAGGAGCTGCTCTTTTGGTCCACTCGAGCCAGGGCCTCAAGTACAAATGCTCGACGTCATATAAGATGAGTAGAGTGGTGTATTGGGTGCTTTCTGGCTCGATAAGTTGCATGACCGCGTCAATGAGCTCCCTGGTGCGGCTCGGGACCTTGGGGACATCCACATTCTGCACTGCTTGCGAAACAGGTATCATCACCTGCTTTGAACTAATGTGCTCGTTCTGGCATTTCTCTGGGCTCCCACATTTATCCATGCCATCGCAGAGTTTCAGATGGAACACCCAGTTCTCTGCGGCATATAGGGTAAGAGGATATCGCTCAAGATCCGCATCGGAGTTGAGGACATGGCTGCAGCTGCAGAGATACGCAATACATGTCCGTGCAAGCAGGTGATGTGCTGCCTGCTCCGAGATCTCGCAATCACCAGACAGTTGCAGTCGAGTGGCACCAAGGAAGTACTCCTTTACGGAGGAATGTGCAAGCCTGACCCTACGCTTTGCACCCCCCGACACGGCAACAAAGCCGGCACATGCAGGCAGTAAGACATCCGGGTCCATTCGCTCCTCAGTATCAAAGAGGAGCGGCTCACGCTCGAAATCAAATGCCAGTGCATCAATGATTTCGTTTAGCGTCAGAGGGCGTTTTGAGAAGATGAGCCAATTCATGGCACGGCAAACACTTGAAAGCATGCCAGGATTCTTGATGTTCTGCAGAATGCGATCATAGATGGTGTTGAGTGAAGTCGGCATGTTATTTAGCGCTTTCTCGACCTGTGATCGCCTTCCGTCGCAGTTACGGAGTTCATCTAGCTGCAGAGAAACGAGACGAAACCTTGGAAGTTTAGTGAGCAGTGTGATAAATGTACGGGCTCTCTAACTCACATTCCCTTGCTCCGCTCAAGGAGCCGCCGTTTAATTTCATCCCTCTTTTTATACATCCAGCCAATTTTGGGTTCGTTGGACAGCAACTCGGTGAGATATAACTCAATATCCCCGTCGACACACCCCTCAAGGGATACCGAAACGGCAAGTGCGGCAAGTTCGGGACACCCAGACTGAACTTCTGGGCGACTGGTGACCAGAATGTGAACATTAGGTAGTTTTGCATCGAGCATCCTGCCGATTAAGCGCAGCAACCCAGGGCGTTCTGAACACTCGTCGAGTGCATCCAACACTATGAATATCGGCTTCTGGTCATATTCCTCGAGAAGAGGGAGTAAGGCGTCAGAAATTAACTCAGTATCAGTGAGGAGTTTTTGGCCGCTGTTATGTGACGTCCACAGTGCATCCAGCCTTCTGTCAGGAGGATGTGATCGAATGGAGAGCTGTGTAACTAGAGAGCATAGAAGCTGTGTCACAGTCTGCTGTTCAGAGTTGTTGGTATCAAAGTAGAAGAACACATAGTGCTCTGCCCTGTCGTGAATTGTGTCGATAATGGTTGAGCTAGCGGATGGGGATGGTGAGCGTCAGCGGGGTGAGAGAAAGCAGGAAAGAGTACCTGAGTACGGTCTTTCCAGATCCCGCTGAAGCGCATAGATTATTAAACTTTCGGCATGGAAATAAATGATGCTCACAAATTCCATGAAGCCACAAGAATGAGCCTGGCGCATATATCCATTCTCTGAATTCTGGGCGCTCAAGCAGCCACATCCCAGTTTTCGGGTGGTGAGCGTTTGCAGCGTTGCATTGGTTATTGGCTACATGTACTGGTGGCTTAAGCCACTCATCTAGCCTGGTGCGGATTTCTTTACGGATGAGTTTTTGTTGTTCATCAACGAGTATTTGTCTGTGGGATGCTGAGAAAACAGGTTGTGTAGCCTGGAACAACGCACAGCTTTGCATCCATGGCATCCTGCCCCTGCGAAAGGGCAATCAGACGTGAGGCCTGTGCGTTTTATGTAACATGGGTTTGAGGAATTCGAATTCAAACCACTCACACTGAACACATCCCGGAACACATTTATTTTGAACTCCATACCAGCCGCAAGATCAGAGAAATCCCCGTGGGACCAGAGACGCTTCACAAAGCCCTTGCTTGTCCACTCCTCCAAAATGCGACATGTCTCGGCCAGAACACTGCTTGGATTTAGCGCTTTGCCATACGGGTGGAAGGCGCATCTCACATTTGATACCTGTGCAAATCGTCTTTGAGGAGATTTGCTGCTGTACTTTGGCTCTGCGGATCCATGGGTTGAAGACCCGCTGCAAGCACACGGGAAACATCCCAGATGTTGTTCAAGAGGGCCTCCGTGCGCTCTTTGTTGTTTTTCATCGACTGTACAGGGACATGCGTGAGACCCAATGATCGGAGGGGTAACAGGAAGGCGCACCTTCCGGACATCTATGAGTTTCTGGATGCAGCCAGTGATGGCGCCAAGGTATGGAACGTTCTTAGTCACATTACTGAGTAGCCTGAGGATTTCGATGCCGACTTCGAGAGAAGTGGTGGCCACATCTGCAAGTTTGCCAGTCTTGGATTGAATAGCGGGCCCCAGGGCGGGCACAGTCTTGAGGGGTGTCATGGTGGGGTGAAAGCAAAGGGTGCTGTGCAATGTGACATGCAAAGCTGTTGTGATTTCAAACTCCGAAACTATTAATTACTTAATGCCGGCATGAGAATGGGGTGAAAGCAAAGGGTGCTGTGCAATGTGACATGCAAAGCTGTTGTGATTTCAAACTCCGAAACTATTGATTACTTAATGCCGGCATGAGAACGTTTCATGCATTCAGCATCAGCAAAATGTTTTATGTGTGGCCGGTATGGCGGGCATGGCGAGGCGTGGCGGGTGTGGCTATGGCGGTTGGGTGACGAAGACAAGGCGACAGTTCAAGCAGCTCAGGTGGCCAAGGCTCCAAGTCCAGCAGCACTGTTATGGGGGTGAAGAGAGGAACGGCGGAGTTTTATGCCCGGACCAACAAAGGTCACCGGTGTACACTGGTGGACATCCACTGTCACCGGTAATCAGTGCAATATGATGGAGGTGATGGATTAAGATAATGCGCATCAGTGATGCCCACTGTACTGCCACAAGCATCCAATGGATGCATCACTGCATCCCGAGCTGCATCCAGTGGATTGCACCGTCCGGGATGAATTCAGTGGATACCACTGGATGTGGATAAATTCATGGGAACATATTGCTGGAGCTCTGCGAGGCTACGCACATCTTGCAGTAATTACTAATGGATGAGCTTACTGCCGAGTTTGGGGAGCAAGCGGAGAGCGTTGATTAATGTGTTGTGTATTCTTCCTTAACTATGGTGGATTTCAGTGGATATCCTGTCAGATCCAGTGTATTTATGCTCGAGGTGCAGTGAAATCCAGCAAATGTCCCTCAAACTCCTATGCATTTATTTCTTAATCCAGTGGTTTTAGCTACATTTTCTGTGTAGGTTGCTGAAGTTTAGTGGAAATCCTGTAATATACAGTGGGTTTGTGAAGCAAATACACCAAAATTTATGGAAGTTCTGTCACATCCTGTGGATATCTTATCCGATACGGTTAGTAAGTACAGTGGATTTCTGCCATGTGTTTAATGGATTTTACTGGATATTTTAAATTGTTGGAATCTGGCCCATGTACAGCCCTTGTTGAATGCAGGCCAACAATTTATTTATAAATGGTTGTAGCAGTGGGTACAGGGGATGGGTACAGTGCAGTTCAGGGGATATGTAAAAGATCCAGTGGAGGTGACTGGATGTGAGGGCCTACCACTGAAGTCCACTGTATGCATAGTGGAAAGTCAGTGGAGTTCGGTGACGCGGACCGGCTTTGCCAGTCCGCGCATATTACTGGAACAGCGAGCGCAAGTCCCTCCGCTTCTTTCTCCTTTTGAACAGATGCTGACAGCTGGCAGATGGGAATCGCCTTAACGCCGGCATCTGCGGAGCTTGATCCGACTCCGATCAAACGCGAGCCGAAGGCGAGGGTCACCAACGGCAACCAAACGGCAGCTTCCCTTTCATGTCCCTGGGCTACAACGAAAATCTCAGGCTGTGGCAGACCAACTTGTTATATCCGGGATTCTGGAATGAGCAGGTACTTTGGACAAGCCATTCGGACCCGCGTCGCACCCAAACTTCAAAGCCGTCATTACCGCCGCGTGGCAGAATCAGTTTCCAGATATTGATCCTACGGACGCCTCTCTGGTAGGCTCTCGGATTTTCTGCTTAAAACACCAGTGGATGACCTTTTGATCGTTACACTGTGTCTGCGATATGAAACTGGTGCAGTGAGACACTGCATTCAGCACACACTGTTTCTAGGTGACTAGGCAGCTGTAGACGCCAGCTAAGCCACCTCTCGATTGCAGGAGTTCGAATCCGCTAGGGCACACAGACGGGTCTCGGCAGACGGTCGGGTCTAGACCGCCTAGAGTTGACAGGTTTAGGTCCACGCTGCCCCCGTCCCCATCTCCGTCATGCATCCCTACCAGCAGTTATCGGCCCATCGAAACTCCACTGCCATTTTGCTGCCTGAAAATTTGTATGGGAGGTCCGCACGTCGGCTAGAGCACTCGTTCATACCTCATCGCCACCCTGCCCGACACCTCATATAAATAAATCCTTAGCATGTTCCCCACCCTCTTTTATATACATATAACCTCTTCCCCGGAGATTTTCTAATCCGAGAAATTCATTTTTTAGATTCCTGGGTCCACCCGACCGCTTCCTCACCACTTGTTCCAGCCGCCTCCCATTTTTTGCACGATTTGTTTCTTACGAGTCCCCTATTCCCACCTCCTTACTTTTCACTTCATCCCCGGAGTTTTTGAACGCGGGGAATTCACAACTGAAGTCGTCGACCCCAAAAGAGCACGTGTTTGCCACCTGGTACGGTACGATTGTCTATTAATTTTGTGTCGTTATATAACCCACACGATGCATTGGTACCAGGTGGACCCGGTCTAATATTGTGAATCCGAATTTATATGTCGCACTGGCATGCGTGCGTGGCTGCTCCATCATACGCCTCATAACAGTAACTAACCTGGGCCCAGCCAAACAGGTACATATCAACCCCCCTCCAAGTCTGAACCCATTCCGTCCAAGATATAATGACAGTTAGAAAAAGACCAAGGAACAGGCCCATCGGAAGAATTAAATTAGACCTGGGGACAAGAAACAGAATAAATTACAATTGGCCACGTACGCAGTTGGGCGTGATCCAAGCGGGATTGACCCACCTAGGATGACCGTGGATACCTGACTGATAGCGCAGTTATTTGCAGTTCCAAATGAACCTGCGTTACTCCAAAGCCAAATTCCGAGTGCCGCCATGAGAGAGAAGAGAGCCGAGGACGAGGATAAAAAACCGGCTGGACTAGCAATTTTGGGCGAGCAGCCGCGGCTCTGGGATTGCCCGTTGCTGAGTTCAGGGATTAATTCCGAAGGAAAGAAGCCACAAATGCTTTTATTCGACAGCGATGAGTTAGACTCTTTCCCTCGCTGGTGCTCTGCACATCATGGTGGGTGATTGGGATAGAAAATATCACACTTCCGGATCTGTCAAGCCCTCGTTTCGCAATCCCAGGGTGATTCATATCTTGCCCCGGATGTGCATTATCCAGGAAGCGAAGCCCTCGATTCGTTCCGTGTCAGCCAGGCTTTTGAGCTGAACGTAGAGCAGAGAGTATAAAGGTGTTTGTGTTGTTCATCCAGCAGGCTGAGAAAATTGCATGAAGTTGGACAAGCTGACCGTCCGAGTCTCGGCGATGGCCGAGACGACAATGGCGAAGGCGGTCATAAGGATCGTCGTCGATTGTTTCTCGACCGCGTTGAGTTCGGCCATAGACACTTTTTTATCCCAGAGCGCACATTGGATGTAGATTGCCACACGGACGCCGATCCCCGATATGTCGGGATCTGCCTGAAAGCAGATGGAGGAGGAGGGCATCGGTGAGGTCGTGGATGTGCAAAGTCAGGCGGAAACGTAGGCCTGTGCAAGGCCTGTCGGATTGTTGCAAGCGGCACGTCACTTGGCAACGGACAAGGTCAGTGCGGGACAGCCGTACGGCACATATGCTGTTCGATAATTCAATTTCACTTGAGATGCCCAGGCAGGTGTAGAATTACTTTGGAACGACACACTTTACAGAAAAGAAGGTGAAATAACACGTCGTCCAAGAAGACTTTTGAAACATACGCCTTGAAAAAAAACAACTCGAAATGAGCATACAGAAAAAATCTATCTCGATCGAAGCTACAGATCTTTCAAGACACGTAGATAAGGATCCTCGCTTTCCGTCCAATATCACCCATATAACCTTGGCCTCATTCGGACGACGTGGCATCCCCATCACTGGTGGTACTCTTGCGCGGTGGGAGACAGACGGCGTGCGCGCACTCGAAGCAAGTGCTGCATTCGCAGTCACAGGGAAGAAAATTAAATCAGCCCGGGACCGAGATAGTTGGGACGGGCGAGTACGCACTGCGGAATGATGATGCAGCTCTCGATTTCGCTGCAGTGGCACTGCGGTATCTGTTAGGTGCAAATAACGCACCCGTCGTCGCGTGCCACTAGCGGAGCTGATCGATCGACGATATCAGTCAATGTTCGTGTCAGTCAGACCAATCGTTATGAAATCGACGCACTGGAGACAACGACGCCGATGGCGAGCGACGCGAGGAGTAACGTGGGGAGGGAGAAGAGTTTGAACATGGTTGTCTGGACTCTGGTGAAAGGAATCCGTCCAGGTGGATTTTATACACTCGCCAAGAGCCAAGAAGTGGGACAAGGATCTTACCCCGCTCCTACCCTGAACTGACGACGGTTCCAACCCCAAACAGTAGATCTGGGTGGAGGTGCCTTACTGGGCACTTGGGTTCCATTGTCAGCTAGTAGATTTTCCCATGCATGCCGGGAGACGGTAGATGTCTGTTTTATTCATTCATATCTCATTACATTTCCATTTTTCCGTCTCTACTGTATCAACTTGGCTCTTCTGCCCGCAAGTTATGCCGCCCCGCGCCTCGGACTAGTCTTGCTCAAGTCACCTGAATAACAAATTAACAAATTATATGATAATTCTTGCGCGGTACATGTTGGGTTAGAGCCGCGCGATCCAGATCGCCTGTGGACAGCTTTCATAAGTTCTAGTTATGTACATAAGGAGGATTAACCGCCGTTGGAACTCCATGCACACATTAAGAACAAGAAACGTACCGGCGTGCACGGCGACCGCAAAGGAAACAAGGAGAAGGGCCACTATAGCCGGCAGGGTGGAAAAGAATTTGTGCATCGCTCGGTGAGCTGCTGGTAGTGCGAAGGGACGGCAGAAACTAAGACGGTTAAGCAGTCCTGACGTGACATTTTTCGACAGGAACAAAGCTGACTGACCTGACTCTTGATGGATCTGTAGATAAGTAGGTGGTATGCGCAAGCTACTTGCTGCTGATCGTGAAAGCCCACCTGAAGACTACATTTCAATATTTTCATGGGGTCTTCGGTTAGAATTCACATCACTGACACATGCGATGACTTCATCCGATCTTGTAAGGATCATGAAATATTTCGGACATGCCCCTTGCATATAGTAGCTATATTTACGATACACTCCGAACTCTCCGCATCTTCAGGCTCATGAAACATGTCGGAGGAGATTAAGTACCGGACGACTGGATCCAATGAGAGGGGGGTTTAGTGGGTATGCGGTCGATCATTGATAAAACAGGTATAGGATAATTTTCAGGCGGGAGCCGCACACTGGTTGAAACAAAGTGCGTAACGGTATTTCCTCCTGGACAAATTTCCTGGTAGCGACTGGCTAACATCCAGTAACCCAAGAGGATCACACTGGAATGCTTCTGAAGACTAAGATTCATTACTTCAAAAGCTCAAAAGCTCAAAAGCTCAAAAAAAAAAAACTTAATCACCAATGCGGGAGCAGTCGGGATGATATCCGTGATCTGATGCGGGCAGGACACACACAACAGGTTGTCTCATGGCGCGTGCGCATCGCCAATGCCTCAATGCTCACATAGAATGAAATACCTCATGCTCTATTGAAGATTCAGGTCACTGTCCAACTTAGCTTGAGCCAGTACCATCAATATTCTCAGATTACCTGTGGCATAAATTTCACAGAAGGCTTCAAAAAAGAACAGAATTCAGTTATTCATTTAATGCTTGATGGGGGCTTCCACCTTAGCTCTAGAAGTGTGGATCATATTCATATGAATGCACCACAGATGGAGTCGTTATGGCCATCAAATCTAGAGCTCTGTGCCTGTTACTGGATAGCGGCACATCTGAGCGCCCAACGAATGTACTTCCCAATTGGGAATGTTGACAAAATGCCGCGTGCGCCGTATGGGCCGCATTACGGTTCATTGTCGCTTTGATGCTAATGATGTGTATACATAACCAGCCGCATGCACGGTGCAAATTCATACCGCGAGACACATGTGGCGTTGCTCGCCCGCAGAAGCAAATGGATAAATATAAACAGTAGTCTACTCGGGTGTTTCAGATATCGTTCTTTTGGACACAACTTGATGCGCAATTTCGTTCGAAGTTGCGTCCGAAGTTGCGTCCGAAATCGTTCGCACCACGATTGGACATGCAACTTCACGCGCAACTTCATGTCTCAACTTCTGCCATCCGATTTCTTTCAACCGTTGCCCTTGCTGGTGACTCCTGGAGAAAAAGTGTCACTCAAGTTGGCCTCAAGTTGGGCTCCGAGTTGGGCCCAAACAACCATATCTGAAACACCCTACTATATCACGCTGGGAAGTGGGCCACTTAAGAGAAATCAGTGAATAGCGGCATTCACACACCTTAAAAATGGGGCTTTGTGTGCCTGGGATCGAATATAGGCATGTTATGGACCTGTAAGGCATTTCTGGCTGATTTGTGGTGGGTTGGTGGAGGCCTTAGAAATTTATTTTCGGCGGCAGTCCAAAAGAGGTAAATATCAGGAAGCGGACCAGGCGGCCAAATCGTGTATTTTTCCATTGATAACCGCGACGAAACCGCTTTGATACATGAAGGGGGAACCAATACACCGTCTAACATATGCAAATGCATGGTAGCGCGAGTAGTATTGGTAGCAATATTTACTTCTCTGCTGTGCATGTTGTCGAAAATCATGCTGATTGATGAATTGCGGTTAATACATCCCTGACGCGCACTGGGGGGACCAAAAAGCGGCATATTCACGCCTACACGAAGATGGGGTCCACAAAAAATCTGCAGATTCCAATGTCAGATGATATCTGGTTTGCAACAATCACAGCCGCCCAGCACCAAAACAGCCAAAATAAATATTGGCGATTGCTCACAGTCCATTAAATCAGTCGCCTTAATCTTTATGTGCCGGGGTAAACTTGTAACCTTCAGGGTCTATCCATTGCAGAGCGGCCAATGTAAAGTACAGTCCTTAACCGGGAAGCGAAACGCTCAAGCGATCCGGGGATTTTATCCATGATAAAAAGTGATAGTCACCCAAACTTTTTTTTCACTCAATGTATATACTAGATGGCTCCCTGGATATCAAAGAGTTAGAATGAATCCCTTCAGTATTGGTGGAGAACGGGCCCAATTTATTGATGCCATCAAATTGTGCAATAAACCACGAACCGAAACACTACAGTAAGATCGGCGTGATGGGGTGTCTTTGAAGTCCTGCGGTGGCCATATTCTAATTCTACGACCCTGCAAAGCCCCAATACATGCCATAACTGTGTAATTCCTGCACAGCAGTGAGGGACAGTGGCTGCTCAATTGCAATATTGGTGACAACACTGAGCCAAACAGTGATTCAAAAGATTTCTTTTTCTTGAGCTCTTGAACGACTGCCTGCGCAATTCCTTTTGTGAAGATGAGTTTTGGATACTCTAGAATGCGCTCAAAAAAATCGGGCCCTGAGGGATGCTCACATGATACAAAACACGTGGTGTTTCGCTTCACGGTTTGTTTCGCTTCCCGGTTAAGCACTGTACACTGAACATCTAAGCCCACTTTGGGGGAGTTTTATGCCCGGACCAACAAAGGTCACCGGTGTACACCGGAGGACATCCACTGTCACCGGTAATCAGTGTGATATGATGGATAAGATGGATAAGATAATGCGGATCAGTGATACCCGCTGTACTGCCATGATGATTCATCAGCATCCTATGGATTTATCACCGCATCCAGTGGAATGCACTGTACGGAATTAGTTCAGTGGATTCCAGTGGATTTCCACAATTTGGAATTCAGGGGGGGGGGCTCGACAAAGCAGTGAATTTCAGTGGATATCCCATCAGATCCAGTGTATTTATACCAACTACGACTTTGTGGTCCATGTTTTAATAGTGGAGAAATAATTGGTGAAGAAAGAGGAGGAAAGTTTTACTACTGTTTTGGAAGCAAGTGGAGTGCACCAATTCATATGTTTTGTATTCTTCCTTAACAACGATGAATTTCAGCGAATATCCCATCAGATCCAGTGGATTCATGCTCAGGGTACAGTGAAAGTCAGTAAATATCCCCTAAAATCCCGTGAGATCCAGTGTATTTGTTGCTCGGGATACACTGAAATTCAGCAAATATCCCCTCCAACTGTGGTCAGATCTGGCATGTTTATGCTCAGGTTACAGTGAAATCCAGTAAGTGTCCCACAAAAGCCAGTGTATTTCCTTCATAACCAAGAGTTAGCCAGATTTCCCATGTAGATCAACGATACTTGGTGGAAATCCCGCAATATACGGTGGGTTTATGAAGCAAATACAACAAAATCTATGGAAATACTGTCACATCCAGTGGATTTCTGCCCACAGTTTACTGAATTGCACAGGATATTTGTTGGAATCTAGAACATGTAGAGTACATATTAAATGCAGGTAAACAATTTATTTACAAATGGCTGTAGCAGTAGATACGGGAATGGGTGCAGTGCAGTTCATTGGATATGTCAAGATCCGGTGGAGGTAGCTGAATGTGAGGACCCGCCACCGAAGTCCACTGTATGCGCAGTGAAATCCAGTGAAGTTCGGTGACACGGACCGGCTTTGCCGGTCCGCGCATATTACTGCTTTGGGGAGGGTAAAGTGACCTAAAATGAGTTGTGTGTCACATCAGTGAACAATTAAAATGAAACGACAGCCTGTGGCGAGCATAATGAGCCCCAGAAGTTCCGAATTGGTAAAGAACTCGCAGAGATTCAGAACGAGACGATGGAAGTTGGCGCCGCTAAGCGGTAGGTTCGGATCAACCCTCTCTCCGGACCGGTCAACCGGTCTTCCGTTGTTTGACCCTAAACTCTGCCCGCATCAACAAACAATCGATCGGAGAGGCTTGAGCCGAACCTAGTTATTGCCGCAGGACATTGAACATTGCGAGGCACATATAAAGGAGTGTCTAATGGCCAATATACTCACGAATAGGAAGCCCTCACGTCTTTGTGGCCGTTGATAGACTCGATTTTATTTTTTATTTCTGCGGCAATGCAACATATTTGCCGTAGGTCGCCGGAGCCATTGGGTGCGACACATGCTGCGGCACTTTGTGTTTGCCCCTCATAAGCTACAGAGTACAGTTTATGGAGTGAGACAAGAATTAATTCGACTGGGTTTAAACAGTTTGAGTGATTTCCTATTGGTGCCTGTGTTTTCTCGGCTGAAACGAAGTTGTTTGCGCCGATCCCATCACCCCACCACCCATAAGCCGCAAAGCTGTTTTATTTCGGCAGAAACATGCATTTTTTATGGTTCCAAGACATAAAACCCGCAGTAGTATTACTTTGCGGTAGTGTCCGCGGGTGTTATGTGACTGGCTAATAGCCTGGGCCTCTCTCCCCATGGATCGGACGTTCACTTTCTGATCTTCCTTGCCGCTACGGTTTCGGTGATAATCTCGGTGGCAGTTTCGGTGACAGTCTCGGTGGCGGCTTCGGTGGCAGTCTCGGTGACAGTCTCGGTGGCGGCTTCGGTGACAGTCTCGGTGACCTGATGAAAAACGAGTTAGTGAGGTCTCCTTGCTTCGAAACGGAATGGTGCACAGTCGGCTGTAGGGCTTGGGGAACGTCTTTCCGGCGCTAAGTGGTACGACAATTAGCCCGGCAATAGAGAAATGTAATGTGTGCATACATACCATCATCGACGCATCCATACGATCGGGAGCGGCAACAGCCGAGCCGGCGAGCGAGACGATAAGAGGGAGAACAGCGTATTTGAACAACATGAGTGTGATGTGGACGAACGAACTGAAGAACACAAGGCATTTTATACCTTACTGTTTCGTCACCTACCGCAGGTTAGATCCCTGATTCTCCAATTGGTTGCCGTTTTGGAAGGTCCCAACAAGGTTCCAAAATGGTCCAAAGTGACTAGCCAAAAGACTTGGTTGGCATGGCAGAATGTGGCGATCAATCACTTTAGCCAGAGCTTTCGCACGCGGCAATTGTCTGAGGATGGTCATCAATTGTGCAATTTCCCTGATTTATGTGATGATGCCAAGCATGAAATGAGACAAATCTAAACTCTCGCCCCTGTAGGTCTGCAGGCTAATTCTTCATGTGCTGGCGACAGATGGGGTTGAACAAGAAAGAGAGCTGATCACCACGAGTCCCTAGCCTCCATTCTCCGCCTCCACTCTGCTTCTGACTTCTCTGGAGTTTGAAGATCGTAATACGTCAGAAAAAAAGCATCAGCTTGGAAACTTCCTCGATCCTGCTTAGACTCGTAACCAGTCTGTAACCGATATCCAAAAAATGTGGCGAGCACTTTTGGCTGTTACAGACTGGTACAACGCGTGACGTGCATTGAGCCGTCTGCGGAGTTTGAGCTTTTGGCAGGTGCCGCGATCGGCCGATAGGCGAGCCATCAACATCAGCCTTTTTGGCTCTTCCACCTGCAATAAAAACAATCTGAGAGACCAAATGTGTTCATTTATAGCATGAGAAGGTTCTTGATAATTTGAATTTGATAAGAGGTCAAAGTGCAAGAGAGAACAAGGGCCTAAGCAAATTTTTAAACTCCGATGACCCCAATTTGGTTTCCCAAGTTGTACCAGTCTGTAATCGCCAAAAGTGCTCGCCACATTTTTTGGATGTCGGTTATAGACTGGTTACGAGTCTAGATCCTGCTGTCCTCGTCGTCTGATGTAGATGTGGCCCCCTCGACACTCGTAATGGATAAGAATCAGGTGAATATATTGCCCCACATGGTAGACTCATAACCAGTCTATAACCGACACCCAAAAAATGTGGCGAGCACTTTGTAACCGCCAAAAGTGCTCGCCACATTTTTCGGATATCGGTTACAGACTGGTTACGAGTCTTGGCGGTTACAAAGTGCTCGCCACATTTTTTGGATGTCGGTTACAGACTGAGTCTACCCACGTGGTCCCATTTCGGAATCGCCTTTCAACAGGGTCACTAAGTGCTCAGAAATCTGAATGTGTTCATCAAAGATGGGAGCAAGGTACGAAAGACAGTGCATACCTTGTTAATACTCAATAAATCATGGTAGTTTCCTTCCACGAATTTTATAAAGATATAGTCAACGAAATCGCACCAAAGGGCTCGTTCAGGTCCTTGCGCACGGTACGACTGCAAATTCCACAGATAAATGGCCTCATTTCTAGACAGGATATCCAAGATTTGTTTTCCGCCTTCAGCAATCTGCCCATCGATGCCGACATTCGCGTGAAGCATGAATTCTCCCCCGCATGCCCGCCACCCTTGCCTTGCTTCAACAGCTGCCCGACATACCATCGAAGCATTCTACTCATACACAACTCCCCGCGTATATTTCCCTAAACTCTCGTCGGCCATTGTTGCCTCACCTCAGGTTTGTCCCTTCTGCTTTATTTTCTACATCTTGTCTCAAAAATGGCTGCCGCTCATATTTTCCCTCGGAAACTTAGATATTGTTGCGTCGCAAGAGCACACACAAGAACGTCCTTCGATCGTGGTCTAGTTTGGCACCCGTACAACGGATGGAGCATATATGGAGAGGTCGCTTTAGTTTCTACCGGAAAGGTGCGTAAGTCTCATCCATCCACGCCGGCCACATTCCGTCTTTTACTAATTCTTTCGGACCTCTACAGGGCCTTTGTACCACCCCTAATCGTACCCACGATACACTGTCGTGTTGCACGCATTGCCCGTGCCGCTGGAATCCGCCCCTCTGTGCGCCTTATCGGCCCCAAACTGGCCACAAGCCAACTCGCACAAGCTGTTCATCCACCATACTCACTGTACGCCCCATCACCTTTGTCTCCCCGCTCGCGCAACCCTGCGATGGCCGGCACCGACGCCGTCCCCGAGGTCACGTGCCATGGTCGAAATGGTGCGCACTCTTATACCTTACTCTGTCTTTTTCCTTTGCTCACCCCTCCTCCAGTACTGTCTCATTCTATCTACGTGCGCCTCCCTCCGAAACACTCCCGTGCTGCAGACCGCGCCCAGCCCATGCCCCACCCATCAATGGTTCGCTTACCGCATCGCCCACCCTCGCTTGTTACCCAAACGTCGCGCACAACATCCCCCGCAATGACCAGCGCCGCTCGCCGCACGAGCGAAGCCACTCCGCCGTCACAAGCATCCCGCTCCTCGCCTTCCCCAGACGCCGTGCGACCCGCGCGACTACGCCCACGCCCTCCACGCCACGCCTGCGCACACGGGAGACACGACGCGCCCCGTCGACGTCGGCATTCCTCGTCGCCCACGTCGTCTCTGTCGCCTCCTCACACGCCCCGACCGTCTATTCATGCCACGCTCACCACACACGACCCCCCCCCCATGCGTGGCACCCGCCGCTCCCCTTACGTATACCTCTTGTTCCATCTGTACTTTGTCCACCGTAACCCTCACGTCTTCTCTTTGCCCATGCTTCATTTTCCCATCCCACCTACTGCCACCTCGGAGACGCGCTCCTCTGCCGTGCAAGGTGTTCGCGAGAAACGGCGTGCTCATGGTGCGGTTCGCGCGACGGCGCTGCTTATTCTTTGGGCGACGGCACGGTCTTGGAGACACCACTCGTGCATTCTTTGTGAAGGAACTATCATGGCCCCTGTCGTATCGACGGCCCCGTGTTGTTGCTTCGTCACTCCCTCGCCACTCCCAATTTTTCCTCCGCATCCTATACACCGCGTCCCCAATCCTCTCTCATCTCATAACCAAGCTAATACAATCGATCTCAGACCACACTCCAGCCTCCAACGAAGACGAACTATGACTCCTGAAGCACTGAAGATGTGCAACAAGGCTGCAGCACACGTATTCCGCCCGGGTTCCTCGCCCCACGTGCAAAACGGTCCGCCGCCGACCACGACTCCGAGACACCCAGAAGGTAACAAACCTCGTCGGTGATATATCCGGACTCTAATAGCCAGAGCGCCTGCTCCTTGAGGTCGTCGCTGATAGCTCGATAGACCATTGACGGTGGGAGAAGGCAAGTCCCGATTTAGCTCAGCCACCTATATCCGGACCGGCCAATCCAAATCCGGCAATGCTTGGCCATGGATCAAAAGTTGTGTGGAGAAAAAATCGCGCGACTGTCAAGCTTTACGGCAGGTAGGTAGGTAGGTAGCATTACACGGCACAGTCCGAATAACGAACGCCGGTTTCCAGGGATTATCCCGGTGTACAAAGCAAGCAAATTATGCCATCGCCCCTGGACCTCTATCTGCTTTCCAAACCAAGCTCGCAGACCCCACAAGTTTCCCTGTGCCCCACGGTAGAGCCTAGATTACAGATAGAAGTAAGAAATCACCTTTAAACCGAGATAACACAACTTCAAAGACGGAAATAGCTGTAACAAAATCTCTTGAATTCGTTTGTACCTCTTTGCGCACATCCACATGAGTATTAAGCCCATCATGGCTCCTCCGCGATAATGCTTGGAACTAGACAAATTCAGCTCCCACTGTGCCGCAGCAATCATACAGCCTTTCCCCATTATCCTCGGCGGAATCAGAATCCCGCCCACATTCCTGCGGTCGGTCCAGGTGGTTGATTAGCACAGCAAAATGAACCCAAGACCGACTGTGCCGCATAATATCTGAAGCGCTGGACATGCCGCAAAGACGCGTAATCCGCAAGGCCCGGCGCCGTGCTACGGCGCAGGAGAAGCTACCACTGCAGCTATGTATTTCACATCATGTCTTGTTGTATAAAAAACTCGTCAAAATGTTCTCTATTGTGGATTCCTTCTCTGATTTTTATTTACTATTCCACTGCTCCACTATTTAAATGTTTCTCAAACTCGGGGCCCTGCGCAACATATTCGCAACCCATCAAAATATGAACACTGTCTCCGACTGGGCCACTTCAAAGTTCAAGCCTCTTGGATTTAACACAAAATTACTCCCTGGAGCATCGTTAATTGGTCTAATTTCGAGATACACACATGCTCTTCCGAAACAATTTCCAATACTGCAACATTCTCCTTCTCACAAACTTCGGCACAATCACAGGCTCTTTTGCAACAGTTAAAGCCATTCCCGCCACGATATCTGGTGGTCCGAAGCGTCAAAAGAGCAATCAGAATGATTTTGATTTCGTTCGGGGCCTCGATCTTACAATCTTAGCGGTATTTTTTTTATCCATCAAAATCCCTGAAAACCTGGTAGATTTCACCCAATATCCGATCCTCCGCTTACACAAAATTCAGGTTCCCCCCTCATCTCGGAACAGGCCAAAATGCACTTGATCCCCTGACAATTTCTTCACACACATTCTTCCTGTACTTAAATAATATCTCGAAAATATCTCGCGGTGTCTTTCATCATCCGTATTATTCAACTTCAACAACATATTGATCTGGATTGCCGGAGCGTAGCGAAGGCATGTCTTGTTCACTGAAATTGTTAGGTCTGGCAAGTGACGACGATGAGCACGGTAGAAGTTAAATTGGGTTGGCATTGGTGGTCTGGCTTGAGCTGAGGTGATGAATGATGATGTACAAATAAATCCTGTGGAGAACACAATGCTGACGGTGCAAGCAATGCAATGCTGCGATGTGTGCAGGAACTGCCGCTGCGCAGTGCCGCAGCGTGTTCAATCGCTGCCGCCGAACTGCCGCAGACCTGCCACACACAAGTCACACTGCCGCGGTGTCACGCCGCCTGGCTGCCGCATACTGACGCAGAATGGATGCCACAAAATATCAGACTGCCGCAGCCATGCATGACTTTGCCGCAGGAATTGCCGCAGAGTGCCGCAGCCACTTTACACTTGTTTGGTTGCCACAGAATGCCGCAGCCAAGTTGGTTGTTATTGCCGCAGGACATTGAACATTGCGAGGCACATAGAAAGGAGTGTCTAACGGCCAATATACTCACGAATAGGAAGCCCTCACGTCTTTGTGGCCGTTGATAGACTCGGTTTTATTTTTGATTTCTGCGGCAATGCAACATATTTGCCGTAGGTCGCCGCAGCCATTGGGTGCGACACATGCTACGGCACTTTGTGTTTGCCCCTCATAAGCTACAGAGTACAGTTTATGGAGTGAGACAAGAATTAATTCAACTGCATTTAAACAGTTTGAGTGATCTCCTATTGGTGCCTGTGTTTTCTCGGCTGAAACGAAGTTGTTTGCGCCGATCCCATCACTCCACCACCCACAAGCCGCAAAGCTGTTTTATTTCGGCAGAAGCATGCATTTTTATGGTTCCAAGACATAAAACCCTCAGTAGTATTACTTTGCGGTAGTGTCCGCGGGGTTATGTGACTGGCTAATAGCCCGGGCCTCCCTCCCCATGGATCGGACGTTCACTTTCTGATCTTCCTTGCCGTTGCGGTTTCGGTGACAATCTCGGTGGCAGTTTCGGTGACAGTCTTGGTGGCGGCTTCGGTGGCAGTCTCGGTGACAGTCTCGGTGGCGGCTACGGTGACTGTCTCGGTGACCTGATTGAAAACGAGTTAGCGAGGTCTCCTTGCTTCGAAACGGAATGGTGCACAGTCGCCTGTAGGGCTTGGGGAACGTCTTTGCGGCGCTAAGTGGTACGACAATTAGCCCGGCAATAGAGAAATGTAATGTGTGTATACATACCATCATCGACGCATCCATACGATGGGGAGCGGCAACAGCCGAGCCGGCGAGCAAGACGATGAGAGGGAGAACGGCGTATTTGAACAACATGATGAAGTCGAGGAAAAAATGGATAGAGTTCTTGTCAAAGAATATGTTCTGGTGCTCAGCACGGAATAGTAGTCAGGGAAAAGGGAGTAAGAAAATCAACCCTGGTCGATGAGGGAAGGAGGGTGATGTGGATGAACGAACTGAAGAACACAAGGCATTTTGTACCTCACTGTTTCGTCACCTACCGGAGGTTAGATCCCTGATTCTCCAATTGGTTGCCGTTTTGGAAGGTCCCAACAAGGTTCCAAAAGGGTCCAAAGTAGTATGTACTAGCCAAAAGACTTGGCAGAATGCGGCGATCAATCACTTTAGCCAGAGCTTTCGCACGCGGCAATTGTCTGAGGGTGGCCATCAATTGTGCAATTTCCCTGATTGCTAAACTCTCGCCCCTGTAGGCCTGCAGGCTAGTTCTCCATGTGCTGGCGACAGATGGGGTTGAACAAGAAAGAGGGCTGATCACCACGAGTCCCTAGCCTCCATTCTGCGCCTCCACTCTGCTCCTGACTTCTCCGGAGTTTGAAGATCGTAATTCGTCAGAAAAAAAGCATCAGCTTGGAAACTTCCTCGATCCTGCTTAGACTCGTAACCAGTCTGTAACCGATATCCAAAAAATGTGGCGAGCACTTTTGGCGGTTACAGACCAGGTGCCGCGATCGGCCGATAAGCGAGCCATCAAAACCTATCAATTCTGCCTCAGGTCATTTCGGCTCTTCCACCTGCAATAAAAAAAAATCTGAGGAAGCAAATGTGTTCATTTATAGCATAAGAAGGTTCTTTATGATTTTAATTTGATAAGAGGTCAAAGTGCAAGAGAGAACAAGGGCCTAAGCAAAGTTTTAAACTCCGATGAGCCCAATTCGGTTTCCCAAGTTGTACCAGTCTGTATCGCCCAAAGTGCTCGCCACATTTTTTGGATGTCGGTTACAGACTGGTTACGAGTCTAGATCCTGCTGTCCTCGTCGTCCGATGTATATGTGGCCCTCTCGACACTCGCAATGGATAAGAATCAGGTGAATATATTGCCCCACATGGTAGACTCATAACCAGTCTGTAACCGATATCCAAAGAATGTGGCGAGCACTTTGTAACCGCCAAAAGTGCTCGCCACATTCTTTGGATATCGGTTACAGACTGGTTACGAGTCTTGGCGGTTACAAAGTGCTCGCCACATTTTTTGGATGTCGGTTACAGACTCTACCCACGTGGTCCCATTTCGGAATCGCCTTTCAACAGGGTCACTAAGTGCTCAGAAATCTGAATGTGTTCATCAAAGATGGGAGCGAGGTATGAAATACAGTGCATACCTTGTTAATATTCAATAAATCATTGTCCTTCGCACGCTGTCCTCGCGCGCTCTCGCTAATTGACAGATCCGTGAAGTGCAAGCGGTATTTACGAGCTGGCAGTACCATTCGGTTCAGATCCGGCAACGGAGTTTGCGAGGATATTGGGGCATGTATGTCTTGTAAGAAAGCATTAGAAACCTGGCCTGGCCGGATATTCAGGTAGCTTACTTCCACGAATTTTATAAAGATATAGTCAATGAAATCGCACCAAAGGGCTCGTTCAGGTCCTTGCACAAGGTACGACTGCAAATTACACAGATCAATGGTCTCATTTCTAGACAGGATATCCAAGATTTGTTTTCCGCCTTCAACAATGTCCAGCAACATGATTTCATGGGCAACTCTCGCCTTTTTCCGTCCCAGAGGAAGACACTTACACTTTCTTCCTTGATTAGTGTCTCCTCGATCTCCTTGGGCATAGCTTGTACTCTGGTTAAATATTGTGTTCTGCCACCAATTTCTATGTTTATGATATGGTGTTTGCCTTCCAGAGTTGTCGCCATCTCTTCAGGTCCGCTATAATTTTTTCAAGCACTGAAGGCCAGGGTGTTATATTATATGGCACATTATTTCTGCTCCACGCGCCTAGCATGCGGCAAGTTTGGCCCTCGCGAATTATCCTCAGGCTCAATGGCACCGATGCGCATTTCATGATGTTAATTCGCCTCTCATGTATCACCGTCGTTCGATAGGAGGCCCGACCAAAAGAAAAGCACCGTCTTGCGTTCATTGAATTTTTCCGTCGATGCTGACCACCATAGCGCTGTTAGCCAATTTTTTCCAGAGTTCTTCTAATGAATCTTTGGATGATAGATATTGTTGTATCATCCGCAAAGTGACTAATGTTAAATTTATTAGGTTCGTTCCAAGCCCCGTTCTGACGATGCCGCGCAATGCCGGACACAAAAAACATCACCAAATAGGAACCAAATAGACCACGCGCGCTTTCGTCAGAAGGGGACGAAGGGCCGGCGTGCCGGGCCGGAGCGGCACAGGCTTGCTCCGAACCTATAAATTTGGCTAGTTACTGGTGTTGTGGGTACGTTGGTAAGCAAAATAATAAAATCCCAAAAGGAAAGAGGGAAGGGAAAGGGAAAGAAAAGAGAGGGAGATTTGGCACCTTATGCTCCGAACTTCGAACGGAGATCAGACTGTGTCTATATCAACATATTTTGCGCCTCAAAACTTTTTTTTTCCGGCCTGCGGCACAATTTCTGAGTGCCACAGGTTCCAGCCAAGAAAATCGTGGTAAATTGCCGTTTTTGAATTATTGAACCGGGTATCGAATATTGCCGCCGCCGGTCCCGTGGTTGATCGAGATACTGGCACTCTCAAAAAGGTAAATTACGCGGCAAACACCGGCTTACAGCTATTTGCGGAACATCGGGCATGGCCGGTTTTATCCCCGTTTGGGCGGCTTTTTATCGCACTCACTAAATTGCTTGCTGCTGTCCCAGTTCGTAGTCTACATGCATATAGACTATACCACCATGTTACCCCATGAATTCTGCAGGGCATGGAATACTCAAAATATTTATATTATGCCTCTAATCACTCTCATTATAAAATATGGAGATTTAGCGAAAATGTGCTGCTAAAAAAGAAGTATGGACCTGGGAGCCCTAAGATATGACTGAAAGTACTCCCCAACTAGCTAGAGAGAATATTCCGCTTCGAATACATTTACATTGCTCACAAAACTTATTAATTTACATTCTACTGATTTGGCCAGTACTATTAATGTTGAATGAGAACATTGGTTGATTTGAACTCCCTGGCCCCAAACCCAGTGCTGATTGGGCGGCCTTCGTAAGATCATCTGTGTCCAAATCTTGTGCTGCAATGCATCGTTGAACATGTGGCTTCTTTGAAGAACGACCTGCACACTCCAATACACTGCGCTTATTGCAATCCCGGCAAGGGTTGGTGCATTTATACCAGTACTGCCGGCCACTGCATCTTTCTGTGCTACCACATCGAACACATGTATGTGTCTTCTGCTTGTTAGGTGGCTGACCGGCAGGCTCTCCATCAGCTGAGCGCTTCTGGCTGATTTCAATGGTGGATCTTGCAGTAGCTAGTGGAACATTGTGAGTTTCTGCAAACTGTTGGACTATTGATGCAGATACAGTTGAAGGCATGGAACTAAGGAAGTTCAGTTTGCTGCTAGAAAATAACCTATGAAATTGGACTTACCTAAAATCCTCGGAGGAACTAACTGACTGTTCAAATCCAGCAGTGACCCTATCAGGAACAAGAGGACCAGATATGGCATTGACAATTTTATTTGTACGTTGCGGGTCATGCAGACTAAGGTGCAGAGGCTCCATTTGCCCCCGCGCTTGAGCACAGGACTGCCGGATGTTGGCCGAGTCTTTGTACGGACCATTCAAGTATGCAGTAAGCTGTTCTTCCAGCTGTAAGAAATGAATAAGAGTTTAAGAACAAAAATTGTGCAATTCACCTTATAGTAAATATCAGTGGTGTTTTCAGCCTTGCGATTCCAAATTTCGGCGGCCGCCAGAGATATGGATGTGCTGCACCTTTGAAAGGTCGGTGAAGTCCGCATAAGCTCAGTGAATAATTGCTTTTCAGCAAGGGTGTGAACCGGTAGCACAGGCTTGCGAGTGCCCTGCATCTTTGCAAGATAAGCTTGCTTCTGATTTGAATCAGTCTCCTGGTTGAATGGCTGGATCTTAACAAGCTCGCAAACCGATTTCGGAATTTGAATAATTCCAGCAGTCTGTTCAGTCTTTTTGTAGAGATTTCCATTGACCCATGCAAGCTGAGTTGGAAGACAACCATAGTGCTCGCCAAGTGTGATCTCGAGCTCTTGAATTTCATTTGCCAGCCAAATGGAGTCATGACCCAGATATTTCTGGCCAGTTGAGTTGAAATGGCCAACCTGAAACAAGTTAGAAATGAAAGGGAAAAAAAAACAAGGGAGCATACACGAAGGTTATGGCACAATATAAAATCCAAAAGACATGCAACCATATGGCGAACCGAAGCCCCACGAGATGGCAGCTTCGAGAGCAGATGTGTGTGTACACCACCTTCGACTCTTTCCGTCCCGCGCTCGCAAAGAAAGATTGGCAGACCGCCTGCTTTCTTGTCAAAGCCAAGGCAACAATAAAGCTGTACACCTGGAGGATCAGAGACATAACCATTCTTGATTAGCTCCAGAATATTTTTCGCAAGCTTCCAAGCAGCAGTATTGAAAAGCGAAAGACCAGTCTTTGCATCCTTGAGAGGGCCATAGGTCATGAACACCTGATGAACCACAGGATAAAGCTCCTCAGCTGGAGGAATGGTGCGCCGACAATGTCGCCAGAGCCATTTGGGATGGAATCGCCGCATATTCTCCCAAGTCACGTTGTGGGTTTTTAGGTATGCTTCAATGAGTGCTTTATCGGTGGGGTGAGGGATGAGCATTGCGTCACGCAGAGCTTGACAAAATGCCTGTCGCAATCCATGCGTACGTGAGATGTAAATCATGTGGAAAACATGGAAGATATCTTTGAGAACACGACTTCGAATAAGAAATGCATATGCAGGGAGAGTTGCAGGACCCAAGATCTTCTCCCCTTCAGCTGCGCTTTCTGAATCCTGCTCCCGAGATGGCTCAGTATTGGCATCAGGAACACCATCACCAACATCAACAGTGTTCAACTCTTCTGCAACACTGATCATTTCAATGCCATGCTCGTCCAAAGGAGGTTGGAAATCAACTGGGGGATGGTTGTCAGGCTCAGGCATTGGGGAGTCATCCAGATGCATGTTGCTGGTTGAAATAGAAGGTTTCATTTCAAGTCGAACATGACTGCGATGTGCTAGTATGTCAAATGGAACCTTGCCAAAATCTTTGAGTGGCAGCTTGTGGCCAGTGCTCTTTTCTTTATTCTGGCCAATGATTGCACCTGGAATCAAAATTTCCTGGATGGTGATGACGGTGCGGGTTTTGGTGAGATTTTCCCCGTTGAATTTTTCCTCAGATGCTGCAGTTGAAACCATACCTCGGGCAGCAAGCTTCTTATTGTCATCAGTGAGCAGTAGAACAGGAGTGCCACAAAGTGTAGTTGCTGTTGTGGAGAATGGAAGGGGGAGAGGTTTTTGTTGATCTCATGGTAGAGCAGAAGAGATGCATATGCATCACGAGCTGCGTACTCCAATTGAGCATTGGTAAGCTCCTGATCAGACCAATTGCTGCTGACACGTTCTGTATCATTCTTTGGCAGACATTGGTGAAAAATCAATGCAAAAAGCTCAGCAAGTGACACAGTCGCCTTTGTGATGAGAAAACGATTCTTTGCAAAGGCTGCAAGGTCAAGAGCACCACAGAAATGATTTGGTGGATAGCCTGCAGCCACAGCAAGTCGTTGCAAGTCACCATTGACCTGACGACCAGCCTTGATAACTTGTGAGCTGCGAAGAAGGTTGATGAGCTCCACCGGCAATGTCTTACGACTCAGCATCTCTCTGATCTGAATATTTATAGCTGAGTATCAAGCCAGAGAATAATTTTTGAAAAAAGGAAACCCACCCGAAGAACATAAACCCGGTCTTTATATGCAAGTTGGGCAATTGCTGGTGGACCCTGTCCAGACAAACGTCCGTGAGGTGCCACATCTACATTCCACTCTGAATCAAATCCAATAACAATGTGCCCGTTGACCGGGATTTCGTCACAGATGCTGCGCATAACATTATTGATAGAAATCTGTGTGTCAAGTTGCTCGGGCTGGCGCACAAAGCCAGGACTGATAAACATGGGAAGATGACTGTATTTCTCCACTGGAACCACACCTGCTCGGAGGGATGAAAATATTTTCTCAAGCATCGGTTTATCACTCATGTTATCAGTATAGAACACTTCAGGTAATTCATGGCCATAGATTGGGAGGTCATTAGCAAGTCGCCGTAGTGCCTCTTCATATTGAGAATGTGACTTGGTTGCAACAAAAACACAGACACGGATTTCCGTTTTCTGGTTTGTTACGGTGAGGAGTGCGGTGAAGATGGGGACACCATCAACCTTGAAGACATGCTTTGCAATCTGAAATATTTTCTAGATCAGTACATACTCCGGCTATTGAAAACATGAATACTGACCTTGTGGCTATGATCAATTGCACAGATTCAAGCAGAACACATTGCCATGTGCTGATTCAATGCATCACGATGCACCTCAATGAATGCATCATACATATCCCGAAGCCATTGGCCGCTGGGGGTGAAGCCATGGAAGCCGCATGAAGAGCGGTTTTCAAACGGCAAAAATGGTTCATAGATGTCTGAAAAACCCATCTGGTTAATTTTTGTACGCAGGTATTGCAGCCACAGCTCATCATATCGCCGCAGGTGCTGCATTCGAAACATGTCTGCTACTTCCTCAGAGCCCAGGCTGTGCTGAAAGCATGACCTCACTATGCCAAAAGCACGAGTGGAGAGTCCACTCCGCCAAGTCAAATGGGCTGGGAATTCTGCAGCAAGAGCACAAGGTAGGCGCTGAAGGATCCGCTGATCCCAAGAGCGAAAACGAGCATCGCAACCCCCCGTTGCATTCTTCTGACACTCATATGTGTAGCCAATTAACCAGAAAGTTGAATCAACATCAATGACTCGTCGTGGGCGATTCACGACACCACCACGAGTCAGATAATGGTTGCAGTTCGGCATTGGGCAGCGAAGCCTGTGTGCTTTACCCAAAAGATTGAGTGGGTCCCACAAAAAGAAGTCCGGGGTGAATAGATCTGTGGGCTTGAGAGTTCTGCTTTTCAGAACAGACCAGACAGATTTGGCACAAATCCAGAATTGTCCATCCCTGTAATGACGTGACTGACCCAAGGACTTTAGGTCATCCTTGAGTTCATCAAGTAGAGCCTTGACTCGTATTTGAAACCACTCAGGGAATGGTACTCGTGCCTCAGATCCAGGCACATTTTTATTGGGATCTGTGTCCTCATCCTCATTGTTTTCATCACCAATTCCACTGCTCAAAAATGAATTTAAGTCGTTTTCATTTTCCAAATCAGTAATAAGCCCCAACGGAGACGGATCCGATGTGTTTAAAGTGGAAGGAGGTGAGGGAGAAGACACTGCATTAGCAGCTGCATTCAGCTGCACACGTGCTCGGTCAATGACCCCACGACCACGAGAGTTGCCTGAAGCAGCAGTGGGAACATTTTTGCTAGTAGATGATGAAGTACACGGAGTTCGTGTGGAGGGTGCAGTCTCCATATTGACATCATTTTGCACAGTACTGGGGTGGGAATGGAGGGATGCATCAGCATGCACAACCTGGAAGGAGTATCATCAATACACTTGAATCTCAGTGGAAAATGAGCACACACCGTGGTTGCCAATGGCTCTACCAGCTCGTTCAAATGTGTTCCATCACTTTGAGCACCCCCAGAAGCCACTGCATATACTGCTTGCGTGGAAGATATGTCCTTTGGTTTATTTTTGGAGCCTTTCGGCTGTCCGCGCGCACGTTTTGGTGGCTCCGGTGCAGATCCAGACCCTTCAGAGGTTCCAAATGAGGCTGGGGGGGTGTAGGAGACAAACTTGAGTTCAGATGGCACCATAATCTTCAGCAGCGAGGGACTAGGAAGACGAAGGAGATGGCCTACAGCAACGCCGAACAAATCCGACCCACATTTGGGTATATTATTAGCTTGACAGATCCGATCAAAGCCGATCCGCATTTGGTTATATTATTAGCTAATAAGATACTGCAGTATCTACCCACAGCACCAGTAACTAGCCATAAATTTATGAGCCGCCGCGTTTGTTTGCGCGCGTGTGGCGTCGCCCTCTCACTTGCCAACGCCACATCACGACGACGACGACGACGACCGCACCCATCCTAAGCTACGCCGCCGACCCCCTTAGGCTACTCCGTCGCCCGTCCTATGCCAAGCCGCCGCCCGTCCTTAACCACGCCGTCGCCCTTCTCCCTGATGCCACCGCGGCGCGCGCCCATGCCACACTGCTAGTGTTGCCCTTGGCCGGGGCAGTGGGCCATCGATGCCGACATCTGCGTGTAGCATGAATTCTCCTTCCTCTCCCTGCACCCGTAAAATGGATGGAGCACATATATGGAGAGGCCGCCTTAGTTTCTACCGGGGTGCGTAAATCTCATCCATCCACCGTCTTTACTAGTTCTTTCGGACCTCTACAGGGCCTCTGTACCATCGCTAGTCGCACCCGCGATGCACTTTCGTGTCACGCGCATTCCCCACGCCGCTCGAATTTATCGTACGCCCCTCTGCACGCCTTATCGGTCCCAATCCGGCGACAAACCGACTCGCGCACGCTGTTCATTCACCGTGCTCACTGTACGCCACACCACCTTTTGTCTCCCCGCTCGCGCAACCCTACCATCGCCCGCACCGACGCCGTCCCCGAGGTCGCGTGCCCGGTGCGCACTCTTATACCTTGCTCCCCTTCTTCCTTGGCTCACCCCCCCCCAGATAGCCTCAGTACTGTCTCACGCCGACGACGAGGGACTCCCATGCTGCAGACCGCGCCCAGCCCATGCCCTACCCATCGCCCACCCTCGCTTGTTACCCAAACGTCGCGCACAACATCTCCCGCAACGACCTGCGCCGCTCGCCGCACGAGCGAAGCCAGTCCACCGTCACAAGCGCCCCGCCATGCGACTATCCCGCTCCTCGCCCTCTCCAGACGCCGTACGACCCGTGTGACTACGCCCACGCTCTCCACGCCACGTCTGCGTGCACGGGAGACACGACGCGCACCGTCGACCGCGCGCGCCCGTCGACGTCGGCACTGCTCGTCGCCCACGTCGTCTCCGTCGCCTCCTCGCACGTCCCGACCGTCCCGCCCACAGCTCGACAACGCTCACCACACACGACCTCCCGCATGCGCGACACCCCGCTCCCCTTCCCCATCGTGTTAACGCCCCCTTGGTCCTTTCCTTCCACCTGTACTTTGTCCACCCTGGCGGTCACGTCTTCTCTTTGCCCATGCTTCATTTTCCCATCCCACCTACTGCCACCTCGGAGACGCGCTAGGCATTCGCGGGAAACGGCGTGCTCATGACGCGGTTCGCGCGACGGCGCGGCCTTTTCTTTGGGCGGCGGCACGGTCTTCGAGACACCACTCGTGCATTCTTCGTGAAGGGACTATCATGGCCCCGGTCGTATCGCCGGCTCCGTGTACGACGCGCAAACGGTTGCCGCAAGCCTGTCGGCAAATATACGGCGCACCTCGGGTGTCGGATCCCCCATATCATATTTTGTCATTACTCCGTCATCTCCTTCCCATCCCCACATTCTACTGGACCCGATGCCCAATATCTTGCTTCGCCATTCCCGATCTTTTCTCCGCATCCTATACAGCGAGTCCCCAATCCTCTCTCATCGCATAACTATTATAATACAATCGCTCTCAGACCACACTCCAGCCTCCAACGAACATATCCTGAGTGCCCCAGGAGTCATAGTTCCTGCAACAAGGCTGCAGCAAACGTATTCCGCCGGGGTTCCTCGTCCTATGTTCAAAACGGTCCGCCGTCGACCACGACGGTGTAAGTTCATTCCTGCCTTGCGTTTCATTCCTCTTCGTGTCGGCGCGCATGTCTCTCTGTATCCCACCTACCTCTCCTTCCCTTCCCCTTCATTCCCTTCCCTTTCGGTGCCTAGTCGTTCCCTATCACGCACCGCCTGTTTTCCTCCCTCCGCTTTTTCCTCTTCCCACGCGGAATACCTTCCATCCCGTGCCCCCCATTTCCGACCGCTTACTCATTATCTTTCTCAGGCTGCGAAACTCACGCGATGTCGGGCGCTGGTTCCGTTTGGGGCTGGCACTGTTTTGGTGCGTGCTGCTTTTGTTTTTGAAACTTCTGTGCACTTTTATTTCGTCCCATTCTCCATTATTCATCATCATACGGTCTGTCGCCTTTGCTAATTTATCCAATAGCTGATTCCCTCCTCCAGCCTGCTCTCTGATGTACGCCCTCATCTCCATGTGCGCGGATGCATCCCTCTCAGCAGTTATTGGCCCGTCGAAACTCCACTGCCATTTTTAGCTCCCGCCATCCTCTCGTTCCAAAGGGTGCCCAACGCAAGCTGAGCATGTTTTTCGTTCCGTTGTCTCACCCGCGTCACCTCGGATCCACAAAAAATACTCGGGCTACGCCAGGTTTTGTTCTAATACCAACTATGAATCGAGAGCTCGGTCCTTTACTTTCAGTCCTTGGAGACACTCCTCAATTTCTTTCGTTCTTATTGATGTAAGACTTCTCTATCTCTGCAGTCGTCGCGGATCTTTCACGTTATTTCGGCACCGCTCCCCTTCATAAATCCCAAATCCACCCGAAATTCCTCATCATACTTGCTGCGATTCCTTGCTGATTCTTCTTGGCAATTCCTTGCGGCTATCCCAGCTCTCCTACCCTTTCCACTTGTCCAGGAACATATCCATCAGGTTGTCGTCTTGCCATGTATCTGTAGTTCTGGATTATTTATTCATTTAATCCCTCGTCCATCGGAATGACTACATTGAAATTGGCAATTCGTCCCCTCCCTGAACCCCAGAAAATGATAACTGCCTCGCTCCAAGAAATTGCAAATGTGTTTGGGTAATATTCCTGGTACCGACTCAGGTACCAGGTCTCCAAACCAGAAATAAAACATGTCTATTGCAGCCGCGTTTATGCACTCGATCGTGTCGGTCCGAACTCCGAGTCTAAATCCTCTCACGCCTGTCAAACCTGATGACTGATCAACAGGGGTCCACAGTTTTCCAGCTAGTTTACAGTCGCGCCACATTGATTCTTGGTCCTAAGGGGCTAGGATCAAAGTAAAAGTCTTGCCAAGCACAATCTACGCGTGACCTGTCCTTCCAGCTGTCCTCTCCAAGTCTACATGGGCCGAATACGCCAAACAAGCACGCTCGGAGCTGGACCACGGGAATCAAGGACACACCTTTGTGCTGCAGTGTACCCTCCATTGCGAAAATCTAGGCATTGAACATAAGGTTCGTACTGCTGTTCCTTGCCGATCTGCGTGTCGACAAGGGTCTAGGTTCTGGAGATGCAGGCTGTCCACATACAACGGCTGTGTGCCGCCGTACACACGGCTTGATTGGAAATGTGCCACATTTACATGTGTTTTGTTTGCAGCAAGTATATTCCGCTGTTTCAGGTATCCTATTTCATGCATTTAATTCCCTCCCCCCGATCGTCTCCTTGCCGGATATTGTAAGCCTATGACATAGTAACACAAGTAATCGCATTCTTTTCTCGACCATCAAGTTTGAACCACCACTTATATCGCTATCTGCTCGCACTTTTCAATTTGTTGTGTTCCTGCCTTTTTTTAAGGCTCCTTGCAGTGAAACTGCTGACTGGGCCCGGCCCCTAGATCATGCCCATTACCGTGTCCACTCAATCATTTATTAATAAGATAGTATGTTGGCAGTGCATTGTTGCCATTGGCTGGGATCCACAGAACGTACCGATGGTCTGCCACTTAAGTTCTTTAATATAATCCCGCCCACACCAAATGCCGATCGTGAGTGACCACTGCATTCCAGCTCCGGCGCAACATATTAGTCGCTGTATTAAAATCAATGGGAACGCCATCGCAACCGAGAATATCCGGTGCAAAAGCAGTACATCCGGCCACTTTATTCCGTAACCAGTTCATCTTATTCATACTTAGGTATCGGTTCCCGGAAGGAAAACGCGATCCAAACACAATGGAGTCTATTTTAAATCTTCAGAATTGGGGTCGGCATTGTACGACACGTAAAAGACGCGTCCCTCTTTGTTCCCGTCAACACGTTGTCACTGGGTCACAGCGTGACACTTCGCGCCATTCTCTCTCCAGTACCACGGAATGTTGCCTGGAGATCCAAAATTGAGGTGAGCACATATTGCATTTATATGAGTCCTGCTGTGTCCCCTATATTGTGTACAACAACTTGTGAATCATGCTGCAACTTTATGCAGTTCCCCTGCGGCTCAACTGAACCTTTCGCCCATCATCTTCTTGAGACACTACGTCTACTGTATTTCAGACTAAGACAACATGCCTAAACTGGGCCACGCTTCTGGAATGATCAGCCATATCAAAATCCACCCGCACCATTCAACTTTTGGTGTTCCAGTCCCCAGATGTATTTAAATCTTGTGCCCAGTGTTCTGATATCAATGTCACGCTCAGAGGTAGCAGAGTCTAGTTTCAAGACCTTCTGTCTTGTCACAAGTCTGGTCCGCCATGTGCGACACGTACATAGAAGACGCGTTCTGTGTTGTGAACTATTTTTAAATATTAAACTTAAACGCGCCGGTGATATAGTTGTTGAGGTGGTCCCTATAATTGTAATTGGCGAAGTGTGTGGCTACTGCATGCCGTTACTTGGCTCGGTCGCCTGTTCGAATCCTGTAGTGCACGCTTTATTTTATTTTTTCATTACCTGATCGCTTTCAACGAGCTTCAACGCACGTCGACCGTTGTGAGTTGTAAATCTAGAGGCTACATTCAAGGCCGTAGCGAATGAGGTGCACGGGAGCAAACAATGGGAGAGTGAAGCATATTTTTAAATCATATGTATGTACACAGTACACTTGTGCCGATTACAGTACCCTTTGGTGCGGGATGTGCGGGCGGCCATTTGTCTGTGAAGCGAGCAGGATGACTCACCAGGCTGGGGGATGCGTGCGGGTACCATCTCGAGCCGCTTCCCCGGCGGCGCGAATCAGGCGGGGAGGGCCAGCGTGCCGAATCTCTGCCTGCAAAAGCCCTGGACGACGCTGTTTTTAGTCCGTTGGATACGGAACACATGTCCCTAGCTGGGTCGAGAGGGTGCGCGAGCACAAGGGGCGGAAATCCGGCGGGGGAGCGAGGAGCGCCGAAAGCTGCGGCAGCGGTTATCGCTCCAAGCAGGGTGGATGACACAGTGTGCTAGCAATTGAGCAGACACCCGTCCGAGCTTCTGTACAACCGCGGAGGCACGAAACAAGTGGCGAGCGCCGGGTCCCAAATCTGGATGCAGCGGCGCCTACAGGCCGAATTTCTGCCTGGGAACATTGGTCTGGGATAGCGTGAGAGGGGGACACCTGTCCGCGTCTGTTTTACGATGCTGCGAGAGCATGGAGGGCTGAAATCAGGCGGGGAGCGAGGGTGGCGCCGGATCTGACGGCGAGGGACGTCTAGGCCGTCTCTCCGCTTGAAAACGGTGGGGAACGATTTAGTTAGACTGTTAATGACACTGGTTGACAGTCCGATGAATGACGCACGCTCGGATCCAAGAATCGACAGTTCTGAAGCCTGGGCCAAAAATGGCTTTGGGGGCACCTGGAGGCCGTATTTCAGGTTGGGGGCAGACAAGAATGTAGGGGTAGATACAAGGACCAGGCCTTCAGTTATCCTGTCCATTTTCGGGTCGAAAATGCGAGGTTTGTGCGCATCGTTGATGGCAACATCGAGAGGTCGTCGACGTTGTGGGATCAAAATAGGCCAAACAAGCTAATACTCTTGATCGTCGTCGAGAACATCCTGGTCACTGATAGCCCCTGGGTGGATGGCTCTGCTTTTCTATAGAAGGACACACCTCTAACTAGAGCTTTTTATTAATGTTTGCACTTTCTCTCATTACAGGCTTTTCGATAATACACTGTCAGGCTCTGGTGCTCTCGCCACCCTGTCCCTGCAGAGTCGCGCTGACATGCCCGACAATTCCAATCTTCTAACATCCCACACTCACGAGAAGGAATGGGCGAAGACTATGATAGAGCTGCTGGGCTTTCGACTTTCTGCTTCTGGAAGAAACTCTGGAAGATGGGATATCGTTGGACAAAGGTACATGACCTTCACTCACGAGAGTGTCCCAGTAAGGTGTTCCCGACTCTTCTTGTGCGATGGCTGAACTGTTGACAGGGGGGAAAAAATCATGTTCACGACGTCCAGACGATCCGAGATTTTCGAATTGTTTTTAGCCAGCACCCATACAGGCCAGCTGAATGCGATTACTTGCCAATACCCTGGCATGTTTAAATGTTCATCCTACCGTAGATCAGACTGTCGTGAACGGCTAGGGAGTCTCCGCGGATGCTGTACGCACCCCTTTTGCAGGGGCAGTAACGCATCAGCCTAACACCGCGGAATGGACGCAACCGTGCGGCATCTACTACCCGGCGAGGTGGCGTACAACCCACATAGACTCGTGACCAGTCTGTATACAAAATACCGAAAATATGTGGCAAGCACTGCCGTTGTATACAGACTGGTACGTCTCGGGATCTTGCATCGGGCTGACAGCGGAGTTTAAAATTTGGCTGAGGCCCGTGTTCTCTCTTGCACTTTGAAATTTAAGGAAATTCAAATTGTCATGAACCTTTATATGCTAGAAATAAGTACATTTGCTTCTTCAGATTTTTATTCATTGCGGATGGAAGAGCAGGAAAGGTCATCGAGTTTGGGGCAGAATTGATCGATTTTGATGGCTCGCTTATCGGCCGATCGCGGCACCTGCCAATTTTTCCAAACTCCGTTGGCAGCTCAATCCCCTTTCCCGAGATATACCAGTCTGTAAAACACCGAAGCGCTCGCCGCATTTTTTCGGCATTTGTTTTGCAGACTGGTTACAAGTCTACAACCCACAGTCTCCGCGGCATCGGGCACTGGAAGTGGGGTGGTGTGGAGGGACATGACAAACAAATCGATCTTACCTCGGCCCGAGTGGGGCAGGAACGGCTTCTGTGGTGTACAGGGTTCAGATGTCTTAGTCGTTTCTGTGAACATGGAAGGAAGGATTAATGGGATAACGAAGATTGACACAAGCAATTTATACTCTAAGTCTCCCCGGTTACTTTTAATCCTTTCAAGTTAACGCGGCATTGGATGACTAGTTCGGGTCCAATTTGTACTCTAGCGTGGCATTGTATCTGAATTGTGATATATATGGCATCCAGCAGTCGGTTGAGTGCGTTCAGGTCGTACTGGGAGGTACCAGGGGATGCCCGGAGGGCCTTATGAATTCGCTCTAGATCTATTATATCCGTCCTTGCCAGTATATCTTGAACACAATCAGCTCATTTGGGTCCCCTAGTTGGTGTGCCTGAAGAAATGTAAGGTCGTCCCGATGAATCGGTTCACAGTTATGACATATCACAGACACGAAACAGAGGGGGAGGATGGACGTACACCGGACGTCCAGGACGCAATTTGGAAAGAGTTCAGACAGGAATGCATGTAGTACAGCGCATTGCCCGATACACCTGGCTACCCCAGCAATCTCAACCATCCGAGAGTTCCACACGTCCTGCTGGTGGTTCTGAACTCAGAGATGCTCGGACGTGGTGGCCTCGCGCCGTCGATGCGGTGCGGCACCTAGTTCGGTCTTTGCGAAGCCATCCATTTGGCCCAGATTCCTGTTTTCCTCACCGCGGCCGTATTCTTCTCGTCCTCCCTTGGTTCTCCAACCACCTCCGTCTCCTTTACAGCCGCGCCGCTCCTAAACTCTCTCCCAGTCTCCTCCCCTCAGTCTCTCTTTCGCCATCACCATCCGACACGCCGCTCCCGCCTTCGGCGGACTATTTTGTGCGTATCTTGTCCTCACCTTTCATTTTCCGCCCCGCGCGTACATTCCCTCGTACCCTTTACGCGCTGGCACCTCCCCATCCCGTTACTCCTTGCTTCCTTCATCTCTTCTGCCCCCCCGTTGCCGCCTGCGCCACTCGTTCACTCCGTGTTAGATACGCGCCACCTCGCCAGCACTTCCTCCCTTCGGGAATCGGAGGCATTTTGGAGCGGCTCGGAATTTTGGCGGTGGTTGATCTTCCGGGGGTTGGAGGAAGTTATAAAGGCATGTTGAACCATTCGTCTTGTGGTTTCCCTCATATTTAATGCCGTCTAGATCACCACGCCGCAATGCCAGCGTATTTGGCGCCGAAGGTGGGGGAATGTTAGCTGCGTGAGAATCATTTCTTTGTAGTAGGGTTCTGTTTTAACGCTGGTTTACAAACATGTTTATAAACCCGGTTTTCTATGTTTCGACCTAACACCCGGTTTTTTATTCAATGTGGCAGTGCCCACGCGGACCGAAGTGAGCCCGCTGACAATTAAAATCGGTAGAAATCATGGTTCCTGGGTCTCTGAATAATGTGCCTGCTATTCTCGGTGACGAAAACCTCTTTTAGTTTGACCTCTATTCCCACCGAGAATGGCCAGAATGATATTAAATATCACCAGAAAATCCGCCAAGTTCTTCACTCATGGAATATTGTTATTTTCTTCCTCAGGACTGGGTTTAAACCTAGTACGCTGAAGGCCTAGGGCTAAAAATCACGGAAACAAGGCCGTCCGGCCCATTTCGGTGACGTGTTTACAAACATGTTTATAAACACCCTGTTTACAAACGAAACATTGAAAACCGTTTATAATTGGCTGGGGAATTAAAAACATAACCCTACTTTGTAGCGCTCGAGGCCCAGTGGCTGCGCGATGGCAATGGACCGTTGGTGACACAGTTGGTTTCAATTGGTGTAACCGCTCCCCTGAGTCATTGACCCATAGGATCCGTGCCTCTACTCACTGTCCTTCCTGACTTGCTCTGCGTAAATGCCAGCATCTGTCCACCGTTTCCTGGTGCTCCAATCTACCCCTTCCGTTGCATTCAAACCGTCAGGATCCCGTCTAAGGAGATGGGCCTGCTATCTAAAGCCCCGCTAGACAGGCACAAAACTGCAGGCAGCGAAACTCGCACTCTTATTGGATTCAAAGAGCCCTTTGATCCGCATCCACTTTAAAACTTTCTCGATCGAAGCTACAGATCTTTCAAGACACGTAAATAAGTAGCCTCGCTTTCCTTCCAATATCACCCATATAAACTGGGGCTCATTCGTGCGACTCGGCATTCCCATCACTGGTGGTATTCTTGCGCGGTGGGAGGCAGACCGCGTGCGCGCACTGGAAGCAAGTCCTGCATTCGCAGTCACAGGGAAGAAAATTGAATCAGCCTGGGACCGAGATAGTGACTGGCGAGTACGCACTGCGGAATAATGATGCAGCTCTCGAATTCGCTGCAGTGGCACTGCGGTATCTGTTCGGTGCAAATAACGCACCCGTCGTCTCGTGCCGCTAGCGGGGCTGATCGATCGACGACGTCAGTCAATGTTCGCGTCAGTCAAACCAGTCGATGTGGAATCGACGCACTGGAGACAACGACCCCGATGGCGACCGACGCGAGGAGCAGGGTCGTGAGGGAGAAGAGTTTGAACATGGCTGTCTGGACTCTGGTGAAAGGAATTCGTCCATGTAGATTTTATACACTCGCCAAGAGCCAAGAAGTGAGTAAGTGGGACAAGAATCTTGCGCCCGCTCCTGCCCTAAACTGACGATGGTTTAAACCTCAAACACTAGATCCGGGATGTCGTACGGAACTAAATTTGAGGTGTCTTACTGGGCACCGCACGTACGAATTCCATTGTGTTCCATTCTAAGCTAATAGATTCTCCAGGCATGCTAGGAAGCGGTAGATGTTCATTTTATTCATTTGTATCTCTCATTACATTCTTCCTTCCGTCTCCAACGGTTGTGTGTTCCATCTTCCGTCTCTAAAGATTTTTTTTATCATTCTGAACTCATCCCACTCCGCGGCTCGGACTTGACTTGCTCAAGTCGCCTGAATAGCAAATTAACAATTTATATGATAATTCTTGCGCGGCACGCGTTGAGTCAGAGCGGTGCGATGCAGATCGCCTGCGGACGTGTTTCACAAGCTCTAGCTATATCGATGGGGGAGATTAACCGCCGCTGTTGGAACACGCACGCATTAAGAAAGGAAACGTACTGGCACGCACGGTGACCCACAAGGAGAATAGCCACTATAGTTATCAATGGCAGGGCGAAAAAGACCTTGTGCATCGCTCGGCGAGTTACTAGTAGTGCGAGGGGATGGCAGAAACGAAGACAGACACATTCATTTATTTATACTTATACTTGTTGGCTCGGGTTGACCTGTCTTGACCTGACATTTTCGACAGAAGTAAAGCCGCCTGACCTGACTCTTGATGGACCTGTGGATAGGTAGGTATCACCAGTTGGTATGCGCGAGCTACTTACTGCTGATTGTGAAAACCCACCTGAAGACTACATTTCAGTATGTTCATGGGGTCTTCATTTCAAATTCACATCACTGCTACAGTTAACACAATGGAAGTGCAGAATTCTCGACAGGCGTCGCCCACCATGCGACTACTCCATCTGATCTTGTAAGGGTCATGAAATATTCCGGACATGCCCTTTAAATGTACTAGTTATATTTACGATACTATCCGAACTCTCCGCATCTTCAGGCTCATGAAACATGTCGGGGGAGATTAAGTACCGGACGACCGGATCCATTCAGAGGGGGGTTTGGTGGGTATGCGGCTGATCATTGGCAAAACAGGTATAGGATAATTTTCAGGCGGGAGCCCCACACTGGTGAGTAATATACGCGCCGCTGGAGAGTTCAATGGTGGCCAACGATGGCCGCCAATGATTACTGGTGGCCATTGGCAAATGCTGATGGCCAGTGTATAGCCAGTGTACCATGTTGTATTTTGGACGATCATCATGCAGCAACAGCATGGTTTAAGTTTAAACCACATCGTCTCCAACGATAGCCATGGTTTAAACCACCCCCTGGAGGCCTATAGAAAGCAGGCTTAGGTGGTGGTTTAAACCGGTTTAAACCAAAAAAAAATCACTCTTTTTTGGTATGGTTTGAACTGGTTTAAACTGGTTTAAGCTGGTTTAAACCAAAAAACCAGCTTAAACCAAAAATGTTCATGGTATGGTTTGAACTGGTTTAGACCAAAAAAAAGTTGGGACACTTTTTATTTATTTTTGCCCAGGGAATCTCACAGAATATTTTCAAATATTTTCAAAATATATTTGTATTTATATTGCAGGTTTAAACCAGTTTAAACCACCACCTAAACCTGCTTTCTATAGGCCTCCAGGGGGTGGTTTAAACCATGGCTATTGTTGGAGACGATGTGGTTTAAACTGAAACCATGCTACAGTACCATCATGATCCAGTGGCATTTGCTGTGAGTGAATAAGCCCCGGACTGGAAAGTTTACTGGTGGTCAACATTGGACACCACTGGAGGTAGCCACAGTGCGCAATGAAATATTCCTCTCATAAACTGGGGGAAAATATTCAGCTGGTTCTGAGCTAATGCGGGGCGGATTTGGCAGGGAGCCCCTCAATTTTAACAGTGACAAAGGACAAAAAGTTTTTTTACTTGGTGAAAAATCCCACTTTGATGGAAAATAACACCGGTAAACATTACAGCGACTAGAAAAACTACAAAAAAATGAATTGAATTTAGACACCGCCATTGATTTATCACAACACAGCCACTAAAAGGTCCCTCAACGATCGCTGTCACTAGTCTCAAAAATTGAGAAAAGGGTGATCTGAAGTTTGAAAGGGACAATCCTTATTACATAAGTACTCATAATGGGCAAAAGATTAGATAGTGTCATCTGCCACTTTCTGATGATAGTCGGCAACCATTTATTAGATATAGGGTCTCCGTTGAAGTGGTTGGCTTCCACTGGAATCCGCCAGATCTCCAGATGGCCAAGAAGGAGCAGGTGACTCACGCGAGGGTTCTGGGATCATATGGATCAATAGGTACATAGTAGGTAGACAATCGAGGTGTCCAATAAATATTTTCAAAAATATTTCCATCAGGCCCGCCGGAAGCCAGTGGAATCTGTTTAACAGGCACTGGAATCCGTTAGACGATGTGCTATCTACTGATCAATTTCGGTGGAATAAGACCAAAATTCGGTGCAGCTACACTGACTGGCAGTAACCTCCACCTAAGTTTTTATGAGCATCCAGTAGAATTATCTGCGCATCCAATGGAAGCCACCGAATGATTTGATGTATACCATTGGATGTCAATGGATTTCATAGTAATTCCAGTGGAGTGCAGTGGAAAGTGAGGCAATGCATAGCGGGATCCATCGGAACTTGTTCGTGAGTGGGACACTGGATCTGAGTAGAAAATAGGTTGAACGAGTTGTGCAGCGGGCTGCTCATTTCATAACACATTCAGCGAATGGTGGTGGAGAGTCTCCACCGCTACTGGAGATTCTATTCATGTACTGTGGAATCCAACGGAAGTTCTATCACGTATGTGGAATCCAATGGAATCTGGGCACAATATTGAAATCCAAATCATATCTAAATATATTTGGTAGGTATACAATGGAATACATTGACCATTGGTGGAAAAGAGTTGAGGACCATTGTACTACAGTGGACGGCAAGGCGTGGACACTGACCTCCAGTGGACAATGTTAGAAGTTCCAGTGGAAGTCAGTGGCGCGGACCGGCTTCGCCAGTCCGCGCTTATTACACCGAAATCTGTGCATCGGCCACGACGTGTACCGGTGATTTCCATTGGAATTCAGTGACTCGTCAAAGGAGTCCGCCATCAACCAATGCTGCATGATGCCAATCAGCCGCTTATCAGTGCCGTGTCGGAACGGGACAATTTGATGCCGAAGTCCATCGACATTCGGCAGTGCATAAATAAGACGGCATCAGACGCCGAGCAACAGTCCGGCTACGTAAGTGTTCGGCAGAGTCTACGCGTCCTATGCACGTCATACCTACGGCATTCCTCAGCATAAAAGGTCCACGATTCTCCCTCAATAGACAGAACGCACCTCGAACTCGCACCTCAATTCCAGCATCAGACCATGTCTGCATCCCAGCAGAAAGTCCTCGTCTCGGGAGCAAACGGCTTCGTCGGATGCTACGTCGTCCGCAACCTCCTCGAGAGAGGACACTTCGTCCGCGGAACCGTCCGTTCAGCCGAGAAGGGAAAACACCTCACTCACCTGTTTGAACAATATGGAGACAGGTTTGAGTTGGTCGTGGTTCCGGATATCACGAAGGTGCGGACGACTGAATCCTTTTATTTTCATATTATCTTTAATTTCGGTGGTGTATTAGGAAGGAGCATTCGACCAGGCGGTGAAGGGCATGAGCGCAATTTTGCACACTGCTTCCCCGTTCAATTACAAAAGCAACGATCCAAATGGTTTGTTGAGACTCTTGCCGTCGGGGAATTCCGTGGTCCATATTCTTCCATACAGCATACATCGACCCCGCAGTACAAGGCACTGTAGGGATGCTTCAGAGCGCCGCCCAAAACGCGTAAGTCCCACTCACCTAACACGCATGAGACAGTCCAACAATTGAATCCCTTCAGCCCATCCGTGAAGCGCATCGTTGTCACATCCTCTGTTGCCGCCGTCGTCCACTGGACCTCCACCCGCCCAACACCCTGGACAGAAGACGACTGGAACACCAAATCCATCAGTGTAGTCGAGGAACAAGGCGTGCACGCCCCCGACGTCGATAAATATTGCGCCTCCAAGTCGCTCGCCGAGAAGGCCGCATGGGACTTCAAGAAAGCACACAACGTTCCCTGGGATCTGGTGACACTCTGTCCTCCATACGTGCGTCCCTCGCTTTCCTGTCCTTGCGCGAGTCTTCGTTTAATTAATTAATTAATTGCGCTGTGCCAATAGATCTTCGGCCCCGTGATTCATGAATGCAGTCGGGCTGAAGACCTAAACGAGTCGATAGACGTGCTGTACAAAGCCGTCATCAAGGGGCTTCCGGACGAGACAGCGCTCATGCGCCCCGGAGCCAATTGGGTCGACGTCCTTGATCTCGCGGAAGCACATTCTCTCGCGCTCGAGAAGGCCGCGGCGGGTGGGCATCGTTTCATCGTCACCGCGGGTCCACATGTGTTACAGGAATTCGGTTCGTACCATGTTCATATCATCCTTCCGTGCGACTTCAGCGCTAACATCACCCAGTCAACATCGCCCACTCCCTCAACATCATCCCAACAGGCACGCTCCCGTGCGAAATCCCTGAACGCGAGCTCCCGGCTCCTATTGTAACATATGACACCTCGAAATCCAAGAACATCCTCGGCTTGACATATCAAAGCAAGGATGAGATGATGACACGCTTCTTGGAGGATCTGAAAAAGCGCAGGTGGTACTGAAGATGACTTTTGAACGCACATCTGTAGATCAAGTCTCACAAAATGCAATCGTGTTTTACTGTGAACGCCTCGTTGGGCTGAAAAATCAAACTAGGGAAACTGGAAATATGAGGCGGATTTGCTTGCCCATGTTTTATCCGAGGGGTGTCAATTATTGAAGTTAATTGAACACTCATAGGAATCGTCGCCGCTCCAGTTCCGAGGTGAGACAGAGAAATCAGGAAACAGTATTGTTTCTATTCAATGGTAAGTGGACTTGATCTAGTCTCACGCCACAGGTTCAAAGATAGTTGATGAACTATATACAGAGCCTGAATCTGTTACTACCTCGCTTGGCGGACCTCGATTCCCGTTTTCCACTGATTTTATTTCCTTCAAATGTTATCACCGTCTGCCCATCTCAAATCCGATGCTTGCTGGAGACTAAAGACAGGACATAAAGTATACGGGGGGCTATCCTCTATGGGTTGGTATAGAGTCAGCAGTGGTCGGTATCATATTGAGATTTGACACCAGACTCCCGAGACGCTTATGGTACCATCTACCATATTCCCACGACGCAGATTGCATGAGAAAAAAAAAATTTCAAAAGAGGTAATTTCGGCTGATTGTGACAGTAAGAGGTCACTAGCTGTCCATTAAATTCGAATTGTCTTTTGCATGACTCCCTGGGGTTCCAATCACCTCTGTGTATGCATAAATCCCAACTCTGTCTTTGATGGGGGGTATATTATTCTCGCATGATCCACAACATGAACGAGTTTACAGAATACAAACATGCAGAATTATCAGGGTAGTTATCCATCTAGAAATTTACAAGATGCAAACCAAACACAACACCATTCCAGGGAGGAGAGCAAATAAAAGACACTGGCCAAACAGTGACTTTGTTATAAGCTGTGATTGATGGCTCTTGTTATTTTCACTTTGTCTGGTACAAGGGCACCAGTGGTTGGTATAGTACGAAAATTTGAAACCGGACTCCCGAGACACATACGGCACCATTACGATATTCCCATGACCCTATCACTTTTAGGATGAGGCCGCTGCCCCCCCCCCCCCCCCCCCCCCAAAAAAAAAACCCCCAAAATGGGCGGACCAATACATATGGCTTAGAAAACCATTGAACTATGTTGGTGGCAGTCACAATTCACTCACTATGAGTGCCATCAATTAGGGCAGCCTAAAAAAATTGGGAACATGAAAAAAAAAATTAGAGCACATATGCCAATGTGGTGGGCATGCAGAGTCAGACTGGGAGAGTGGAGAATAAAAGCCTTCGTCGCCTATCCGGGAGATTCCGGGTGCACGAGGGTCACGGTGGCGGCGGCAGCAGTGGTGGCGGTCGACACGAGCAATTGGGGCGTGACCGTCCGAAATCTTCCGATCAGTCACGCAGGGTTATCAAAAAAGAATAATGGTTGATTTTTCTCTCGAGGTCAATCGTCAAAGTTGGAATTTGACCTGAGTAGTGTGGAGAAGGATTGAAGTGTACATCGCACACTGGGCACACACCAGCCCCACACCGATCAGCTAGCAGTCTCTGTTCTACTTCACAGTAGTTTCAGTAGCCAGTGTTGAGGCTTTTATGCCATTTCAATGAAAGGAGGAAGAACAGAGTCATTTTGGTAAACTTTTACGAGTTGTGCGTAATTAAACCTTCTTCAGTTTTCTTTGGATTGTTTTCAGTCAATTTATGTCACCCTCCGCTGTCTAGTTACTCGATGTAAGCAAGTTCAGGAGTCGCGGATTATCATTAAAGGAATAAAACTACCCGATACAAGAAGTATCAAGAACCACCAAAAGCTTCAGAAAGCACCCTGAGCGCCCTCCACACTTCCTCCTAGTGCCGCACACGGCGCATCATACACAATAGGGCGCACAATTGATACCTTATCCCCATTTTCAAAGGCCAGACGAACCAGCGTGTCTGATGAAATTGTAGCCAGCCATGAGCAGACGTCTCTCAATTCTGAAAATGATACATACCTTGACGCTTGCGAGAACCGTATCTTGCCATCCCAACCGATTCAAGCCCGCCCTCGGATCCTTCGCAAACGCCCCCCCACACCTTCCTCATCATCCTACTTAGCCGTTCTTCTGGGGACTCATTAGATGTCCCGCTCACATTTACCGCAGTCCCAAAGACTATCTCTAGTTCGCTCCCATGGTATGCCGCACTGCCCGGACAACAGTCATACAACCTCAAATTGTCCCAGTCGCCGAAGTATCGGTATCGCCATGTAGGGACTCCTGCTTTGGCGCGGAAGGACGCAGTCTGAGACGCGGTGCATATGAAAGCTTCGGCGTTGAAAATTGACCACTGGGCATCGGACAGATTGAGGCCTGCGGTAAACCCCCGGATGCGGTAAAATCCTGCCTCGTTACCAAGATTGCCTAGGAGGTAAGGCTGGAACCGGACGATGCAACATCAGCCAGTAATGCATCGTATGACGGAAATGTAGACGTTGTGGTAGGGTCGGCCGGCCGAGGTGTGGAAACACCTCACATGAACAACTAGAAGACCTATCTATGGGCGGTGATATTTTCAACATTTTATTTCGTTTATATATCATAATCTATTAACGAACCACCTTACTCATATACCCCATTTTCACCTCTCATTTACATCTACTAACTACATTTTTATTCCCCATATTTTGCGCAGAATTCATTTCATCCGGGCCGGGCGCCTAACCAGCGTCTATCGGACTTAGTGTCCGTTCGATGGATTTTCGAGCTCTACCGGCGCAGCTCAAGGTCGGCTCTGCGCTCGGTTTTTTGAAGGCAAGCCCCGAAAGATTTACGGGCATCCATTTCCACATTTTCTTAGAGGGATTTCTGGTTGGGTTTGCATTTTTATTTTTAAATAGATTTATCTACTGCTTCTTTGACAGGGGTTCAGGCGACAGGGTACTTCTGAAGCCAAGGGGTCGTATGTCATGCATACGAGGGTGTCGTTGCGGGCCGACACCGGGACTGTCGGCGGGCAGTCCCCTTCGCTCCTATTGCCATCATTTGACCGAGCCATTGCATCTGTTTGCATACCCTGGGTGGAGGGATTATTCAGTCGTCGGTTCCTCTGGATTTTGCCTTGACATGGGCTTAGTTTACACGATTTTAATATGTAGCGCAGCCCCGGCGGCCTTCGAGAACGGGCGCGCCAGGTGACTGATTATGTAAATTTGTTTGTAGCATACTAAACACGGGCCCACCTTCTTGCTTGCATTATACCAGCCACTCGGAGCTCTCGCATCCAGCTCAAGTCATGTCCTCTCGTCGTCCAACTCCTCCCACTTGTTCTCGCAGGGGTATTGAAGCCCCTGAGCAGTCTATTCTCGTCTTCCTCGGCTGATCGGCTCAGCATCGCATCGTCATCGGATACTACATCCATTCGATCTCACATCTCAGACCTGTTGACGATCTCTTCTTAGTTTTACTTCGAACACGTCCTGGTCTATCAAAACCCACGGTTGCACTCACACAGCCGTAATCCAGTCTTGTTTTTGGTATCTTAGGCCACACGCCTGACAACTCACACCCTTTTATACTCCTTTCTCTATTCTCACCTCTAAACCCCCTTATCTTTTCGCTATCTTTGTACACCTTCTTCCCCTTTCGCATCCTAGGGATCCACACATCCCTCTTTTATTTCAGACCCTTCCCGAGCCGCACTTCGGGGACATACTACACCGGCCCCTCATGCTTCACTCCTTGTTTGCCTACCATGCCACCCGCTCCATGTCCGACTCCGCAACTGCGTGTACTATGACCTTCGCTCACGCCCCGCGGCGCTGCATCCCCGCCATCCACCCTGCCTCGTCGCCGCCGATCCACGCCCATCCACCCATGTCGACTCCACGCGCAGCTCAGGAGTTCTACCCCTCTGGCCCGCCTCCCACCAACAACGCGATTCTGCTCAACACCGCCCCAGATACCGGCGCGTCCTGGGGAAAGAGCAATCCGAAGCCACCATCCAAGGTACCCTACCGCTTTTCATCGTTATTGCGCAGGCGTTGATCCTCAGGGTGCAAGTACTTCTCTGTTATCAAGAAGCCCAAGAACCGAAGCGCGGTCGCGGCCTCGAATACCACCGCCACGTCGACGGGTGACCGCGGTGACAAGAAGGATGAGGGTGTGGGGGTAGCGTGGTGCATCAGAATGAGTTCGGGCGGTACTGTGAGTCTCCAGTTCTTCTTACTCGTCCTTTCCCTCTCTTTCTTCTGTTATTTCATTCTTTATTATTTCCCTTCCATTCCCACCGCGTCTCTTCGGTTCATCTTCTCCGCTTCTCGTCCGATTATCACCCTCTCATATGATTCCTTCGCACGATCTGCATCCCGCCCATACGTATCATTCCGCGGCCTCTCTTTTTCCCCTACGTACAACGAGTCGTGTTCTCGCCTGACTTCGAGACACGCAAGACACAGGATTCTTCTACTCTGTTTTCCCATTCTGTATTCCATTATGGACCCGCCTCACGTTATACACACGTCCTGCCGGACAGCCATCTATATATTCTACCCATCTCATACCTGTTCGGAACATCCCATCCCTGTGCGCCCAATCCCTTGTATTGCATCTCCCTGCAATCCGCAAATAGCAACGCCAGTTTTGAGAGCTCTTTTTTCTTCATGAATCCCATCTCCCCTCGCCCCATCTTTCCATCGTACTCACCCTCCTTGCAGGCATCTCCCCCGCGCTCTTCCGGGCCTATCTTACAGCTCTTTTCAAAAGTTTGTACAGCTGCTCCAAACGTGCTTACAATTGTTTACTCCTGTGTCTCGCCTGTGGAGACGCTCCACCTGTGCGCGTTCGATGCACTCAGCTTTATCCAACCACCCATGGGGACCAACAAGCGCATTTCCGTTGAGAAGAAGAAGCATGTAATCCAGCTGTACCACAGCCGCCAACGAAAGCAAGCCGAAATTGCATTGGATCTCCAAATATGCCGTCCTGCTGTCTGGTATGGTCGCGGTAGTAACTGCTTTGAGGCATGAGACAGTTTATTCAATAGATGTAGTAGTTACGGTGGAAGTACGAAGGAAACTAGCCAGTTGTGGAGTCACCACACCGTGTCGCATCGATGACGTTGGTAAGTAGGGCCGACGCCGCAGCAAACAATTGTAAGCACGTTTGGAGCAGCTATATTTTTGGAAAGGTGTACAAACTTTTGAAAAGAGTTGTAATTCGCTTTCAGACTTCGCTAATTTTCCCCGATATTAATGGATGTTCAACACGCATCCCCGTAAGACTCTCTCTAAAACTCAGGGTCCTCAAATTAAGTAGGGTGTCATGTAGAAGATGCCGAAATACTGTGTCAATGAATTCAGCCTGGGCATTCCCTCCTGTACGAGACAGGACGTACAAAAAGATGTGCGGGGTTGATACCCGTGGTAGGTATCTTCTTGGAGCCCCGAGGGTCTTCCAATAGGCCTGCGCCAGCGCAGATACGCGTCTGCTGAGGGGAATGTGGGGATAGCGCCCAGTACTCCGTGCCTGTGTAGATTGCAGCGCCGTCAGAAGTAGAACAAATCGCTAGAGTACGAGAGACTCACTGTGGTGCATGTATCCAAGCATCTCCGGCGCCATAGTTGGTACGCTGGGATATAGCATTCGGCACATTACAGAAAATAAACTCGGCTGCGTACGCACCCGTCGTTAGAATGTACGACTGCAGCGGGATCAGATATGTAATACGGCTTTCAATGCATGGCTCACCCCGGAACGATCTTTGCGGCCCAATCAGCGTGTTGACCCACGTCGCAAAGGCAGCGTTCCCAGTTCGTGGTTGACCGTATGTGTAGAACCTCACGAGCCTGGGAGTAGAAGTCGTATCAGCAAAGTCCAATCAAAGATGCCGCTAAATGAATATATGCACGTGGCTGGGTGAAGCATCTGCAAGGTGATTCCGGCGAGTGCGGCCAGTGCCCCACCGAGCGAGTGGCCTGTGACCACGATGGAGTATCCGGGATGCGCACCGAGCTCGGCCGCCACTGTTGTCAATGTCTTAGCTGATATAGTTGCCCACCTGCAACATATTTAGCAGGAACTGAATGGGGAGTGAGATCTACGCACGCTTTCTGGAACCCGAAATGGACCTTCGTCCCGGCTTTGTTAATTTGTCTCTCAGTATCTAAAAGATTGGATGAAATAAACACTCACCAGGGGCCGTCACATTGCCGGGCGTTGTATCCCAGCCGACCAACGCGCCGAGGGCGTCCGTGACGAAGTTGGCCGGCGTAACTCTGTGCGCACGATCAGGTTGTCAAGTTCGCCACAGCAGTGGGTTTGCGCAACTTACGTGCCCCGGAATACAACCACAATCTCCTTTCGCGTGTCGTCTCGCGCGACATATCCGTGCGAATCAGTGAGCAGGTCGAACATCTGTAAGCGTGATACTCTATTCATTGAGGATATACAAGGGAATCAACGCGTACCTTTCCGCAGAGCTTCTGCCCGTTCGGGTGGAGGGGGATCAGGTCAGGCCCTGGGATGATGATAGCGTACGCCGTCGACGCGTACTTGAAATAGTGCACCAGATCGTCGTACACCTCTGAACGCGAAGAACATATCAGCCGCAACATCCGTGGGTGGGTCGCACATACCCTGCGTAACGGAAGGCTTGTCAGCGACACCCAGCGCTGCAGCGCCCAGAAGACCTGCAGCCTGCGCGATGGGGCTTTGGTTGATTATCTGGTCGAGGCTAGGGAGACCGGGGAGTTTAATGTTCAGCATCTCGGCGCAGCGTGTGTAGTACACGATGTGATTATTTGAATGAGAAGGAACGTGTTGTGTAGAATACCAGTCCAATGGTGATCTCCGGGGTTATAAGCTTCCGGAGATTAAATTGCCTTTGTCATATATGCTCAGCGAATTGTACCATGCTCTTGATCCGGGGGGGTATACTCGCTAACTTCCCCGCAGGAAAATCAAGTCCGATCTAGGGCAGGATGAATGAAGGATAACGATGACAAAACTTGCCTAGCGGTGCCCAACGAGATTTTAGCATCATTCCACACGTCGGTACCTTAGCACGGCCGACGACGTGCACGCTGTCAAGAAGAAGTGCGCGTATCTGAATGGAACAGTGCCTGAAGCAGCGTGAACATCGGAGGAAAGCTGTATGCGTGATTTCCGTACAGGAATCGGCGCCCAGTTGAGTACTTTTGGGAATCATCAGACACATGATCTTTAATATAAGATCTCGACCGGCCATGGACCAAAACTGAGACTTCACTTTTCGGCTGGCAAAAACTGCTTGCGCCCGCGCCAATTGGCTTTTTTTGGCGTGGGCGTGGGCCCTTGGTGGTGCAAGCCGATTGGCTCACGCCCATCAAAGCCCACGCCAGTTTTAAGGCTTGACCCGCCAACAGTAATTTCAACAAAACACCAAATGAGCACACAGGGAAGGCAGCGGAAGGTTATGGAAGTAGGGTAATAAGCACCGATAGTCCATATCTAAGACACCAGGAGTCCATAATGCCAATTCTCTTTACTACTGGACATTTTATCTTTAAATTGAATGTTGACCTAATTGGTTCGTTGTAAAATAAGTCGAGGCTTCACGAAAGAATTATAGTGGCCAGCCGAGCTGAATTTGCGAAATTGACATTCAATGAGATACTAGCACCTCGAATCGAATTATCTCGGCTTGCACTGAGAAAACTGGCTTTCAGGGGCCGTTGAGGTCTGAACCAAAGATTGTCTGGTTGGACAATCTGGCTTGACCCGGCTTTTTCCTTCACTGAGCCCAAGTAAAAAAGTACGTTCCGTGTGCAAGTCAGTTGGGCTTTTCAGATTTATTTGGCTTGTCTCTTGCATCCTGTCTTCGCAAAAAACTTCCGGATTTTTTCTCATCGTTGAGCAGACAATTCAGTCTCAAACTCCACCAATGACCTATGCCCATTATCCATTAAGAGCTTACGCATTATGCGCCACCCAGTTGTAACTCACCGGCTTGTGTGTGATCAGTCAATCAGCATGTAAACCTTGATGGTGTAATTCTGACCAGATCTTTGGGCCGTGTGAGGGATGTTGTGTTGAAAGGCAACATAGTGAAGAGCGCAGCGGGACTTTTAGTTTTGTTGGTCGATAAATTCTCACATACATGGTCCCCGGGGCCTTGGGATTATATGCTGGTGGTGGTGGACACACCTGGATTGATACGAATCTTGTATATAACAGATAGATAGCAGTGTATGAGTTGGCTGTATTTGAGGACAAGCCAAGCCATGTTGAAAAGCCTAATGGCGCATGCCAAAAAAGCCATCAAAGCCAAATTCAAACTTCGATAGAGGCGCAAGCCGATGGGCCAAGCCAATTGGAAAAGTCTCGACCAAAACTCACTAGCTTACAATTGTAGAGCAAGAGTAGTTCCAAGGTCTTTGAGCTTTTATGAATGTGCTCACTGCTGGCCTTCTATGTGGTTCTGGTCCCATTATCCCCGGAGCTTGCCCGGAGCCGACTCGAACGAAAGGTTAAGATTATGTGGACAGGTGAAATATACACCCGCTTACGACAGCTGACATGGACGCCCATCATAGCTAAGAGGCTCATCAGTTAAACACCGCGGGCAAAAGCTATGGCAGTGTTGCCGACACTGTCGTAATGACAGCTGCCCATCCTCCCATGTCACGGCCCGGGAGTCTCACGCCAAACTAGCTGGGGAGGCTCGGGCCGTGAACCTGGTAGGACTGATGCAAGACAACTGCCACTATGGCATGTCAGCGACACAAGTTTGGTTTGTGAATTTAATACCTTGCATTCACTGCCTGCTGCATCAGCCTCACTCAGTTCAGCATGGCCACCACCTCTCTCTCGGTGTCGTCTCTCTTGAAGCTCAACCCGCTATCAGCTCTCCATGCAGGGATGGGTACTATCGTGACGAGCGAGATAACGCCTCGCGTCTTCGTTGCCGACTGGTTCGTCGCGCAGAACTGGGACGCCTTAGACGCTCTGGGTGTAACCCACGTCGTTAGTGTCTGCGAGATACCGCCGATCGTCAGCAGCAAAATCGCACACATGCATGTATGCATCATGGACCTGCCCATCGCAGACATATCGGAGCACTTCGAGAAAACAACGCAGTTCATCTGCGATGCGCTTTTGAAGGAAGGTACCAAGGTCCTGGTAAGTCGCTGGCGCATCCTTTGATGGCAAGGGGTTGACATCCGTGCGTTGGTGGCCAGGTCCACTGTCTGGGCGGACTGAGTCGCAGTGTCTCCGTTGTTTGCGCCTATCTCATTGCGATGAAAGGCCTCACCGCTGCTGAGGCGATTGCCTACATGAAGGACCGCCGCAGCATCGCGCACCCGAACGCGGGCTTCCGCGCACAGCTGCGCCAATGGGCGGCTCGCCATGGGCTCATGGACGCGGACGGCGCGGACGACGCCGATGGCATCGCCACCTCGGCGGTCCCCCGGTTCGGCCTCTCGAGCCACCTTCCGAAGCCGCCTGGGTCCGGGCTGCTTCAGCGCGGCTTGGCGCGCAAGATGGTGTCAGACAGTGTCGGCAGGCTTGCCGGGCATGGCGGGAGCGAGACGGATATTCTCCAAGTTGCCAGGGTGAAGGCGCTGGGACCTGACTGGGCTGGATCTTCTCTTTCTCACCTTACGTCTCGCTTCCTACATCTGGAAAACAGCACACCGCCACATAGTACTACGTAGAGCCCTGCAGAGCCGTAGCGGCCATAGAACAGTCCCCTCTAGTGCTGGTCAAAAATACGATACGGTAAAATATATGTTGAATATATTCAGTTGAATACGAATATGATACGCTTCCACAAGGTAAAATACGATATGGATATAATATGATACGGCCCCGGGCGTATTCAAGTGGACCACATCCCAACAGCCCTCGGAATGCCTTTGTTCTTGAAAATCGAGTGAACTTTGGCTAAATGGAATGCTGAGGTTATTAGGCACAGTAGATCGGGAGTTTTTGCAGTAGAACATATGTTTCTTGTCAAAGCATTTCAAACCCACTGAAGTCACGTTTCCAAGCTTTCAAAAAAATGTGAGCTTTTGAGATGAGCCCGGAGTCGCTCCAATCAAGGCACAAACAAACGAACTTGCGCCAACATGCCATGGCTCAGGTTGCTGGATAGTCAAGTTCTGGAAATTGATTTTGGTCCCCTTCTGACCCACCAAAAGCTATGCTTCCAAGCTCGGAAAAAAATTGGGGAGCTTCTGGGATCAGCCTGGAGCCAAGCCAAACAAGGCACAAACAAACGAGCTTGCGCCATCCTGCCATGGCACAGGTTGTTGGTTAGCCAAGTTCTGGAAATTTATTTTGGGCCCATTCTGGCCCACTGAAATTGACTTTCCAAGCTCAGAACAAATTGGTGAGCATCTGGGCTGGCGAACTGCTGGAAGCTTATTGTGGGTTAATGTTCTGGCGATGTATGATAAGTATCTTGATTCAATTCATTGTGGAAGTGCCCCATTGCTTCCTCGTAGATTTCTCCCATTCAGTATTTAGTTTCCATCATCAACTGAACGACGCGACGACACGCATTTCACTGACAAGCATCAAGACACGTGGACCAAGCACGGAAGTGCTCGCTGAGAGGGACTTGCACATATCGATGACTGTTTTCGTTCACTCCCATACCTATCATCTACGTTCACTAATACTTTCAGACCACCCAGATTTTCATTTCCTCTCTAATTACTTCTTTCCATCCATCATACTCCTCCATCACTCGCGCGATGTTCGTTCTCGGGTCACTAAGCTTCTACACTGAGCTTCTGCATCAATTATTCACTATCTGGGTCACGCCTCCTACATAAAGCTCATTGTAGCTTACTGTTCTGGCAATGTATAATAAATACTTGAATCTCAATTGAAACTTCGTGCTGTGGTATCAGATCCATAAACCAACTTGGGATAACTATTGGCTGCTGCTATCACAGGCACGCGTACGGCTCTTTCCCAAGAAGTCGGCAAATGCCTGAGTGCGATAATAAGATGCATACTTCTCGGTGATGAACCTCCGGACCAGATTAATGTTCCAGTGCAGCTTCTTGCTCAACGCCAGAATGAGATTGATCACCCTCATTCTGCGGGTGTTCTCGCTCTTGAGTGCCGAGTTGTTGCAGCGCCATTTTGCAGCCCAAGCTGTCATCAACTCCTCGACCGCAATGAACCCATTCACTCCTTCTTCCCACTCGATCCAGTAGTCCCAGATCGCGTCGGCTGCTGCGTACTTGTAGTGGGGCACCCAGTCTCCATTGAGCCATTCCGGAGAATGCTTTCGAAAGTGTGCCGCTCCATAGCGCTGGAAATAATATTGCTGTCGCTCTGCGGAGGAGCCAGTGGCGGCGGGGATCCGCTGGAATGCAAGTGTCGGGAGGGCAGTCTCGATTGGAACAGGAGGGGGGTCTTGTGGGAAAAAATCGGTCGCTGGAGTTGGGTCTATGGGGGTAATAGTGTCTCATAATTATTGCAATTGAGACACCTGTTTTCCTCAAAAAGCACACAGCTTTCTCAGAAAGAGCACGTCCTTCACACATGTTGAAAAAAACACACAGGTTTGAGAACCATGCAAATAATGCACAACCCGCTGGAACCCAACACCCCCCTTCTTGAGACCTATCATCCGACACAGGCACTTGTTGACCCAAAAAGCACCACCACTCTTTTTTTAAGCACCACCCCCAAAACAAAAAAAACATACACATCATTGAACCTCTTATGGACAGATTGTCAAGGTTGGTTGTTGGATATTGCGTTAACTGAGCCTTAGACCAGTGGTAAAAGCGGACAGATAGACTCGGGAGTCAAAGTGCTTAGAGTAGGAGCTCGCTACACATCACTCCTTAACTCAAAATGGCCTTGCTGGACACCTCAATCGTTCACATGCTATGCTCACAACTATCCCCTGGTAGATAATGTAAAACAAGAGTTCAGGTAGATTATACCACGTTTCCCTGGGCTCTTTCTTTCCAATAACATTGCAGAAATCTGTTTTGGAGTGCCTCAAGTCCACAATAAATAGGATGGGATCCCTGGAGGGGGGAAACATCGTAAACTACAATAAGTATTCTGGCGGGTAAATAATGTACAACACAAGCTCAGGTAGATATACCGTGGTTTCTCTTGCCTCTTTGGTATCAATAATATTGCAGAACTTCTTCTTTCGGTCCCAGAAATCTTCAATACATAGGATGAGAGTCCTGGAGGGAGGGAATCTGTGAGCTACAATAGTTATTGGTGCAGGTCAACAATGTGCAACATGAGTCAAGACCTGTGTTTTGTAATTTGAAACCTGTGTGTTTTTTTTTACCAAACTTGAGCAGCGCTAATTTTTTACATGAGCCGTGGTATCTTTTCGTTTCAATTTTTTGAGCAGTGCTGTCTTTTTTCAATTTTTTGGAGCGGTGTGTTGAAGATCACACAAGCCGTGCCTTTTTTTCGCATCCATACCTGGTGTGCATTTTTTCCTGAAAGATATTGAAGGTGTGTGAATTGTTATAGAAAACAAGCCCAACCTGTGTAAATTTTATGAAAAAACCCTCAACCTGCGTGAAAAATAATTATGACACTATAACAGCCATATGGGTCAAATGGGGGCAGATTGAAGCCACTGCTCGGACTGTCTTCCACCGCAAAATCTTCAAGAAATTGGAAGTCTGAGGAGAGTGGATCGAAGGAAAGGTTATTCGAAGTAGTGAATGAAGGGCCAGCGATTGAAGAACTGGAAAGAATTTCCTGAGAACGATCTTCAATGTTCCATGACACATTTGTTGTGGAGTCGTCGAGGCCAATCGATAACCTGCAAGAATAGGTTGGTTCGAGATAAACACGGCGTAAAACTAGGATGTACCATGTGCCTTCTTAACGTGTTTTGAACCTGAAAGACTTGAAAAAGGTTGCTCATTTCCCCCCAGCTGATTTTGCATCGTCTGCATCTGAGCCTGGTATATAAGTCGTTCACGTTCGAAGGCAAGGTTCTATGTAGCGAGAACACCGTGCATGGAGGCTATCAAGTGCTCCGGGAGGTTCTGGAATGCGATTCGAGCAGTCTCCTCTGCCGCCTGAATTGCAGCCGTTGAGGTGGCAGCAAATTCACGGAAGCGGGTGGAATTAAATGGTGCGACTTTGAAGATTGGTGCATCCGGGGTCTGAGTGAAGAGGACCGCCATGTCTTGGATTAGAACACGACAAAACCACGCCAGCATGATCAGGAATTAGCGTAGCATGATGTCCCTTGAAAATGATTATCATGCTCGCGCTTGAGTAATGCGTACTGTTCCTGTTCGATCCAGGAGAATATGTGCGACTGGATTGTCTGGGGGGATCTAATTTCAATATTAAGGTCGCATTCTAACGCAAGATCAAGAAACGTACCCAGACAGTCCCGCGCAATTCTATACAGCTCAGGCTTTGCACTGTTGAAGATATATTTCCGATGGAGTAGTTGGACTTCAAGTTTCTTTGTTTCTTATCCTTTTTGTCTGACATTAGAACAGGCATTAGTGATGTCTTAAGCATAATTCAACACTGCCCCGAAGCACAAATACTAGGTGGTTCAAACTGATATATTTCTGATGGAGTTGCTTCTAGTTGAACTGCTTGGTCAGTTCAAAAAGTTTACATGGTCCCTGAAAGAGGAGCTGATAATCACACATCTTTTATGCAATGTGGAGTATAAAATACTGCTGCACCTGATATAACTGTACTGAATCTGGGAAGGTGAGTCAGTTTGGGAGTCACAACTTGAAGTCAATCCGCATCATGTTTTTGTTCAAGCGTACTTGTATAGTATTTATCAGGGTTCTTCAAAGTGACCATTCAAAGTCTTGTGGGAGAACACCAAACCATTTCTGTTCAATCAAAATGATGTGTGAGACGCCGAGCTCCTGACCATGGTTGGATCTCGAAGCAGCGAGTATCAAAGGCAACGAGAGGTAAGATCTGTTTGAGCTATCAAGACATGTAAATGCTGCAAGTACATTGAAAAATGGTGAAATACAAGTGGTGCTATAGCATTCACTTCCCACTTCGGCAAGGTCAATCACAGAATTAAATGGAAAGCGCTTTTCAAGTTTCACGTGGGGGGCAGTGGAAATCTGGCGAGCATATGCCTCAAGCCACATGGCTTGTGCTTCAAGCTCAGTTTCAACTGCGACATGGAATGTCGAACATATGCCTCAAGCGACATTGCTTGTGCTTCAAGCTCAGTTTCAACAGCAACATGGATGCAGGCAGCTTTTGAGTGCATCAAGCAGTGGAAGTCCTGCGATCATATGCCTCAGTTCAAGCCAAATTTCAACAGTGAAATGTTTCAGACCAGGTTTCAAGTGCTTGAAGCTGCAGAATTCAGAGAGCACAGGGCTCAGGCCGCGTTCTTGGCGGTTCAAGCCCAATTCTGACAGAGGCATGCTTCAGACCAGGTTTCAACTGATTCAAGCCGTGGAAATTTAGACGGCACAGGCCTCAGGCCGCGATTCTTGTGTTTCAAGTTGAATTTCAACAGCGACATGTTTCGAGCTAGGCCTCACGCACTCCAAGCTGTTTCCGCTGAGTTTAAGCGGGAATTTTCAAAGCCACATGCTTCACGACAGGTTTGAAGCAAACATTTGTAGCGATGGCAATTCTCTTGAATCATTTGAGTCTTTAAAATCCGGACTGATAGGGATCTTCTGTGTGTTCTGTGCACAGTGAGTTCAGAATCATTTTTAATGCTCTCTGGATTTTCCAGTCCCACTCATCTTGAATGGCATCTAAGACATTTGGACTTGGTATGCAGCATTTATATGAAATATACTTTCCTACCAATATGGTTGTTTGCGTCTGATTGATCTGCTGCGTACCTGGAGCCTACGCCAAACCTGCGCTTTAGCACCTGTGCTTTTTTTTGAACGGATGCTACAATCCCCCGTGGACAACCCAGGGTTGTGCATATTTTTCTTTCAGCACATCCCAGGCTGCGCCTTTTTTTGGTATTGCCTCGGGGTTGCGCATTTTCAGGACTTGAAAAATGGAACACCATTACAGCCATACAAATTGAATCCGATTCCTGGTGGTGTAGGCCGGGATGGACGACTATGGAATCTGAAGATGTATCTATATGATCTATGTGTGACAGGATCTGTCTACCGTACTCTATCGGCTAATGCTAACAGGTCCAAACAACTCGTCCTAACTACGATCCGTCTGACGCGACCAGCGTAGCTGGTCCACTGGTAAGTTCAACAAAGGTTTTCAAAATTGATCTTGATGCCGACTAGGTCAAGAGGGTCGTTGAATTTTCCCAGTGTATTCTGCCTGCGATATATTGGCGGGATCCCGGGGTTTTTGCTGGATCTCAGTAGCATAAACACTACTATTGGGCACGAAATTGTGGCGTGAAATGGTCTGGGTGCTGGTGGACCTGGGAGTCGCTGTTTTCACATTAGGCGCTATCGATGAGGGAAAACCACAATTTGATTACGAAGGGGTTGAGTGCGTCATAGAATCTCTGTGCATGCTGCTCCCCGTCTAAGTATCTACACGTCCATCTACCCATCTATGCTCCCGTTCTTCCTTCCGTTTTTGGACCGCATCACACCAAATCTTTTCGTTGATGTTCTACTGTACTTACCAAAAACTCTTTGGCGTTACCATTCGAACATTCTCAATTAAAATCGGTCTTCCAGCGCTGTTTACGGCAAGTTGTGTATCGTCAGTATCTTTTTGCAGATAGTCGGAGGTTCGACTCCCTCATTTGTCTCGCCATGAGTAATATCATTTCCCCCCTCGTACAGTCTTTACAGACAACACTTGATTTATAATTTTGTGAGGCTGGTCACAAGGTCTCTCGGGGGATGATCGGTGATTCATTTGGTAGCAGGTATCAGGTGTCGAGGGACACGAGCAAACAGCTGTCCCGTGATTACACGCCAGCCTCGTAAATGATCAGGAACTTTGGCAGCACCACATATTTCCGTCGATACTCCGTAGCCAGCGCGTTATACCGCTTCCAGCCTGGGAGGCAGCGAAGTAGATTTGACAGACGCGTGCGCACGCTGCCAGCATGGTGTAATTCCGTGTGAAGCCCGCCGTTTACAAACTCCGGAAAACCTCTAGCATCTTCATACTTGATTTTGGACGTTGAGCAACCCTGGGGATTTCTTTGTGCCGTACAAACCTGGCCAGTTTTATTATTTTATTTTTTCTCCCTGATGTCAAGGGAGGCACGGAGCAGTTACACAGGATACCAAGTGGCCGAAGGATGATAGTATCCCGGACAACGTGCCGTGGGAGGAGAAGATCGCGCGCTGTTTCTTCACGGGCCCGATGTAGTACGGGCCCCGGGTGTTTCTTAACGGGCCCACCGGAATATACCCTACCTACCCTGGATGGAGGAATTTTCACGGTGCCAATGCAGGAGGAGGTCGATGATACTCCGAAGATCGGTTTTGTTTTTGGTCACTCGACCGCATAGTAGAGACATATAAACCCGGGTTGGCCGCGCTTCCTGTTTCCAACTTCCACCGCGCGGCCTCTTCCTTTCCACCAGCTCACGATGAGACTTTCCAAGACGGACCTTATTGCGCTGTTCGCGTCGGCGGCGGCTGTCGCGGCGCAGACATGCGCTCTCCCGTCGACATACAAATGGACATCGTCGGCCGCGCTGGCGACTCCGAAGTCGGGGTGGGTATCGCTCAAGGACTTCACGCACGTCCCCTTCAACGGGCAGCACCTCGTGTTTGGCACGACGCACGACACGGGATCGACATGGGGCTCGATGGGCTTCGGCACCTTCTCGAACTGGACGGGCATGGCGTCGGCGAGCCAGACCGGTATGACCACGGCTGCCGTAGCGCCTACCCTCTTCTTCTTCAGTCCCAAAAACATATGGGTGCTCGCCCACCAGTGGTGCCAGGTCATCTTCTGCTTCCGGACGTCGAGCAACCCCACCAACCCGAACGGGTGGTCCGCGCCACAGCCGCTGTTCTCGGGGACTGTATCGGGCCCCACCGGCCCCATCGACCAGACCATCATCGGCGACAGCACAACTATGTACCTCTTCTTTGCCGGGGATAACGGCTCTATCTACCGCGCCAGCATGCCCATCGGCAACTTCCCGGGCAGCTTTGGCTCGTCGGCAGCCGTCGTCATGAGTGACTCGACCAACAACTTGTTCGAAGCCGTGCAGGTGTACACGTTGCAGGGCCAGAGCAAGTACCTCATGATCGTCGAGTCTATCGGGGCGAACGGGCGCTACTTCCGCTCCTTCACGGCCACGAGCCTGGGCGGTGCGTGGACAGCGCAGGCCACCTCCGAGAGCAACCCCTTCGCCGGAAAGGCCAACAGCGGCGCCACTTGGACCAACGATATCAGCCACGGCGACATCATCCGCAGCAACCCCGACCAGACCATGACGATCAACCCGTGCAACCTGCAGTTCCTGTACCAGGGACGCGCCACCACCTCCGGCGGTACCTACGGCCTCCTGCCGTACCGTCCCGGTCTGCTGACACTGCAGGGCGCCTCGGGCGTCCTGTGAGGTGCACTGGGCCGAGTGTAAAGTTAGTCTTTCCTGTCATTCCAGAACTAGGGGTTAACAATGTCTACACATAGAATTATCGGGCGCCACCTGCCGCCAGAAAGTCTTCACTTGCACCGTCCTCTACGATTTCTACTCGCAATGTCTTTGAAGAGTTTGACACACTCGGAGTGGGCCCATCTTTAAGTATTCAAGTTGTTACCATGAATGAGTGAATGTAATTTTGAGCCTCTCGAGCGGCGTCGTTTGTGATGATAACGCCGCAGCCCATGAGGGCGATGTGAGTTCCCCAATATGCTGTGTTGCCTCGGGTGTCGACCAAGGATGTCGCCACGCAAAATGGACAGCAGGAGTTGTGGACACGCAGAGCACGGGGACGAGCGGTGAGCGATGCGCTGTTCATGGTGTTGGGCCTACTGAGGCCCTACCAAGCTGGATATAAAATTCTGCCGCGACACTACGCAGGTCGTTGAAACATAGATAAGCGAGAAGAGTTCAGAGGGCCCTACATAATCGCCCGGGCCTTGCGAGTATGCGAGCTACTGGGAGGCTGTGGGGACCGCGGATGCCGATATTCGGAAACTTCCGGGGATGAGGAGAAACAGAGCCAAACAATCCCACCATTTTCCGACCAAATAGTGATTGCAGATATCGCACTGAACCCAGTAAAGATCCACGTGGCACAGATATCGACGATTTTGAAGTCGTATGCGCAAGCAAATGGGACCGCAATCATGCGTGCCCTGGATACCTCTGCCATGGCTCTCGAACTACCGCCTGCCGCCCCTCATATACCCATCTTCCTCAGTTGATAAAAATTAATATTCTCTTCATTTAAGAACAACTTTATATTAATGTTGTCTTCTTGTCTCAATGGCACCTACAAGCTATGTATTGAAATGACTTGGAAGGAAATGAAAATGAAAGTGAAAGCGAAAATAAATGTGAATCAGGGGTGAATAATCATCATAGTTGGCATGAACTGCAAGGTATAAAACGAAAATGAAAATGAGAACAAAAATGAGCGTGAAGGTGAGAATGAAGTGGACAGTGAATTCATGTGATATTGCAATTGCTGAAATACAAATGGAAGCTGAGATGAATGTGAATATGAATAATAGAAATACGTGCTGGTTTCTCAGTACTCAAACACTCCTCACTCGCTTTCTCCGCGTCGCGCTCCGTACGCCCCGCGGCATGGTGCATCCCTTCGTTGTCAATGCACCCGTCTTCCAAGCCGCCGCCCTCATCGAACGCTGCGCGGTGCTTCTCAAAGTGCGAGCTGTGGTTCCCGCGGAGCGCATCGTCAGCATTCATCTGTCCGTACGGGTTTCGGCGGTGCAAAGAAGGTGATAAAGGAAGGAAAGGGAGGCGAATCCACAAAGGAGGAAAGGGAGAAACGCACTCTGGCCCAACGACCGTAATGAACACCACGAACGCCGCAACGACCCCGATGAGGATTCCCTGCACCTTCAACCAACAGTACGCCCTGTTCATTCGCATATCATGTTTACTACTCACAGCTACTTCCCGACGCTCTATGCATATTTCTGACGTGTTTGCCGCACGCCGCTGCGCGGCGCGGACAAAGCTCTTCAAGTTCTGGAGTGCCTCCCCGCGCTTTTTTTTTGCGTCCAAGTCTCACCTTTCTTTCTCTGTACTTATAACATATTCCAGAGGTCCTGTGACGACTTTTCAGTGCGCTTGCGGTGCGCAGCGCCGCGGTAAACTCGTATAGTAAACTTCTCCAGCGCCCTCAATTCCCTCCAGCACCGGCGCGCGATGTTCTAGTCGCATTTTGGGAGTCCCGCACACTTCTTTCGCACATCGCCGCAGACTCTGACTCGACTTTTGGGTGTCCCGCGGGCTAGGTCGTATCCCCCGAGTAAGTTTTATGCCGTTGAGATTTGAGATAGACACGGAATTACATAATCGAAAACTAATAGAAAAATTAATTGAGCCGTAACCGTAGAAATTAGACTGTTGGCACACGGATGTAGCCATGTGAATTGCATTGTAAATCCACGACTCCAGCCATCTGCTGCCTAGGACAACTCCGCTTGGCCTGGCATATTGTTCTGGTGATACGGCGTGCTGTATTGAATATGAAATTATATCATTATTTAGCGAATACCCGAACCACGGCGGGATGCCCGCCATTGCTGCATGCTTGCCGGTTCCCACGCTATTATTTACATATGTTGGCTTCCCATCATTGCCAATCCCACGCCGCTTGTCGTGCGCCCGCCCCCGTTTACACGCTCCCCCCCCTGCTCCTGGGGTACCAGCATAACAATACAGACCGACACACCACGTCTCCTCCCGCTCACACCGCGCTACCCACCTTTTCCGCAGCTTCCCGCACAATCATGTAACCCCGCGCAATTTGGATGCATCGTGTCGCCCACACGGCTCATGTTGCTCTCGCATACTCCCCGAACCTCCACATATACTACTGCTGCTGTGCTTTTCTGTTGTACACAGATCCTTTGCCCCCTTTTACCTTTATGCACCCCAAATGTCAACCAAACAGTGTATTGTATTTCTCTCTTTTCATTTTTCATTTAGTCTACAAATAAAATAAGGAATCAACATATTGTAGAAGAAGGTCAATACTATACCTTGTGGTCGGTTACCGTTCGTTGGCAGTTGGTGTGTTGCAAATTCTGGTCGCGAACTGACTCTCGGACTTTCGGGTCCGACGAGGGGGTAGCGGGCCGGTGAGCGCTTCACGGGCGCTTAACGGATTCTCAAAACATAATCGAGCAATAGCACAAGGACTAGGACTGGGGAAAATACCCGAATAGCCCAGGGTGCTTTCATAAGATGTTTCTTCATGAATTAAAAATAGTTGCACCCCAAACTCAAGTCATTAAGAATATATGAATATATGGACATTGGTCAAACTTGTGTGACATGTTCAATGCAGTTTACAACATTCAATTACCCCACCTTTCGAGCATATTCGGTCAACAATCATTCTAGAAGGTTAAATACCCCAGATATTTCGATTATATCTAGTTCATATGACCTTATTATTCACTCCAAGCACTACTAGTATGATATCTGAGCTTTGCATGCCCCGAAAATCATCGAAAGAGGTGTTCCCGACTGAAAAATAAATCTTTTCTAAGAGTCCCAAAATTTGGTTGGGTGTGTAGGCATTGTAATACTGTGTATGAATCTGATTTTCCAGGCCATAAATGCATCCCATTGCAACGAAATCAGCCTGGTCATCAGACCCCAGAAAGGCCTGAATCATCGTACAGGACTTTGATACACCATCAATTCATTTTTTTTACAGTTCCTCTGGATAGGACACACTCTTCGTCAATGAAGATTGAATGTAATATGGCTACAATGGAAAGAAAATCATTATTTCAGCTGCAGGTAGCAATTGAGTAAAATCTCAACCAGAAAAAACAATCAAGCACTGATTTCTTTTCCTAAAAATACTTGTGCATGTAAGGCTTGTTATATGAAATATTAATGCATAGATAACCCACTACACATCCGCAATTCGCAAAATTGTCGAGTTTTCAGGCGGATCATTTCCAAATTATGTACATTAATCACGTCAATCAGTGGCTGTATCGCTGATTCCCACCACCACCATCTTGCGTCTCTTCAAGCCTAGTCCTCAGACATAGTCTATCACACCACTTGCCTTGTAATATTTAAGCTTCACTATATCCTGCCCATTCCTACTGCATAGCACAGAGGTTGAGGGCTTGAGCTGCAACCGGGACCAAAATTGATGCAACACAAACTTGAGTGAAAAAAGTGGTGTTATGTCTTTCTTTGTTTGACCGTACTTCGTTTCCTTACCAATTCAAATGTATTGTACATATGGACTGCGTATTCTACAATATTTTCGGGATTTTTGAAGCAAATTGCAGGATCGTGGTTGGCATCGTCGCCGACGACGTCGAGAACATCTGATGGCATTTGATCGCAGCGTCAAGATGCTTGGATCGCTAACCGTCGCATCCATCAAATGGACCCACGGCATGCCAACTTGCGGTGACATGCGCCGCCCGCTCACCAAAAGGGGAAGAGGAGAAGGCTATTGGTAGCGGCCCTAGCCATGGATGGCTGGAGTCGTGGATTTATACTACAATTTCCCTGGCTAGTGCCGTGACATGAGACAACCGGTTAGTGAAACGGGTGATTAATTCCCTGCCTTTCGTTTCCATTCCAGGTACAGCTCCTGTCCAGATTAATTCTGCTTAAAGAGAAATTAATTCTACTCATTCAGCACGCACTCCCGGGGGGGACCTTCTATCCCTGTTCATTCCGCCTTCCAGTTTCAAGACAAAATTAATTTCCATTCCAAACTTAATTCCACTCCAAGTCTTACTCCCTCTCGCTCTGATTCATTCTCTCTGACTATGTCTTCTATTTAATTCTGCCTGGAATTAATATTGGCTTGTTAGTTTACACTGAACTACATGTCTTTGAGATAGAAAGAAAATAAATATGAAATTGTTTGAAAACAAAGAAGGAATTAATTCTATCAACTGATATCACTGCCAGACTTTGCATCTTCCGAGTCCCAATAGCTGCCCTATCCTGACCCTCCCCACCGAAATCACCGCAGAAATATTTGTCCATTTCCTCCCAGATTACCCTGAGCGTCCTCTGCTTACCGGGCCTCTCTCCCCTGCATTACTTGGCCAGAATCGTCGATTCTGAGAATCGGTCATAAATCGCTGTTTTGACTCCGGAGTCGAAACAGCATCAGAATCGATGAGAATCGATGCCAACATCTCTGCATCAATTCATCATCACTTGATCATCCAGAATCCAAACCCAGAATCGACTGCGCTGAATGATGAGAATCAGGGTCGCTCAAACCTGACCACAATTCTGGAACGATTCAGCACCCAGAATCGATCACGAATCGGCGACAGAATCGATGGAGAATCAAGAACTTTGACTTCCCCTATTGTGGTTCTCCATTCAGGCCCGGTGGTTCATCACGTAGGTTTCTTGATTGAGGGATCAGCCCGCCAGTGGAAGTGGCCGAACTTTCATTCAATAAATTCAATCCTGACTTCCCCAATGAGTATATACTAGAAGAGTCGGAGTCAGACTTGGCAATTTAAGCGAGTCCGACCAATGATGAGGCTTGCTGATGCGCCATCAACTTCGGCATCGGTAACATTCTGGGGGAAGGATCCCCCAGACCCCTCCCTGTCGCTGGTGCTGCCTTTTCCGCTGGCGTGAGACCCTTTCGCTGTCACGACGCCTCTTCCGCTGGCGCGGGGCCTTTTATTTTATTTTATTTTATTTTATTTTTATCATTTTGGCCAAATTTGGCGGCTTGATCTGAGTTTTTTTAGTTGGATCTTACGCGGGGGAGACCTCTGTGGACCCCCTTGGCGCTCGCCGCTAGGGCCCGCTGTGCGGAGCATTCCCACTGCGTGGTGTGCCTCCGACTCCAACACTTCTCGTCATTCCTCTTCCTGAATCCTTCCCCTAGTGGGCCCAGGTGGCCTCAGATCTTTTTGTGAGCATGAATCATTCAAATAAACCTGGGGTTTGGAGTTCCATATGGCAGGCTTACTTTCAGCCTCCTGTGTATCTATCACAGATCCATACATGTCTACTACACCTCCCGACACGTCTGTTACGTGGCCCAGACGTGTTCTGCGTAGTGGAAGCTCGAGCCTAAGAAAGCCTCAGCGATTTCTGTTCAGCAGATGGTACATAAATATGGCAATATGGTGCCCGATGTGTCACCTATCATGCCGAACCAGTTTCAAATTGCTCAAAACTGGCTGAACTGGGTGCTCCGTGGGCAAGATAAGCTCGAGGGCCGCTAGAAATTTCTCCCAATCACCGGTCCCGTGGTTGTTTAGCCACCTTCTAGCACTAGGAGGTTTGGATTCAACACTTACACATTCCGAGTCTTATAGGTGGAAAAGAAAGTTATTCAAAATCTTCATTATGCTTATACCGGTAAACTATTCTAGTAGCTTCCGGAAAGCCGCCAAGTAACACAATACACTCATTTTCTTCTTCACCCCAACTTAGGATAACCATTAGAAAGCATGAATCCGTAGCATAAAAATTCCTCCCATTGTCGCCGGTAGAGGGCTGTGCCGTTTGTCGGCCTTACCCGCCTTATCGAGGAACACAATGGGGTAGATTGTAACAGGAATATGGAGTTCGGTCATTGCTGGGTATTTAAAGAATGTCAGAGTAGATATATCGATGTATTGCTGATTTACCGCGGCCGCCATTTCTTTCGTAGCACAGGGTCCCGAATTTCTGGGTCTTGAGGTGAGCCAAGTCGGCGGGGATTATTCATGGGGTGGAGTTTTGGGGACATAACCTGGACGTCATGGCCTGCGGAATGCGTGAAACCCGCTGCGGGTGGGGACGCAAAGACGAGAGACGGAAGTAGAGCACCGAGAAAGAGCAGGGAATAACACGAGTCCGTACATGAACAGAAAGAGTGTTCGATGCGTACCGGAGTTCACAATTCCCCTTTATATAGTGGTCGCCCCACGGATTGATGTCAATCATATTCTGCTAAGCTGCAAGTCACTAACCTCGTTGTCCCCAGGCTGCAAGCCACTCGGCCCTTTGCTAGTGGCACAGTACAATGAGGACTATCTCGGCGTTCGAGGTATCACAAGAAAAATGACACTAGTTGGAATAAGCCGACCGCATGGGGAAAGTGGTTGAAAAGTTCGGCTCACTCGGCCGGACCGGGCTCGAATTTCCAAATTGGTTCGAAAGCGAATGCTGATCGGCTCTAGGAAAACTAGAGTCAATGCGAATCGGTTTATCGGCTGGTATCCGCGACAGCAGAGGGGCCGCTGACTCCCCGTCGATTCCGCGCGCAGGCTTCTCGGGCGCGGGAGTGGAAGCTTGTGAGCGAAATTTGGGCACGGTTGCGCGATATGCCTTCGCCGGCCAATCTTTTACGTCGTCCGAAACAGCTCTAGTGTGTCCAATCAAGCCCTAAGCTAGCTCTAAGTCGTAGAGGCATGCCCGAAGGGTCTTTCACCATGGTAGACGGTGGAACCTAATGGAGTGTTGGCGAAACTTCGCGTTTACTGTCCTCACGTCGGAATTTCCAGCTCTATGTCACTGTCAAATTAACAGTCTGGTCTGAGCCATGTGTTTGGGGAACGAAGAGCTATTGTAGCAATCTGTATGGGTGGAACGTTTAAGAATTTTGGAGCGTTGCTGAGACGGCCTGTAACACGTACATCTCCCGCGTAACAGAGCGCACGGTGTCTTCCGTGTTCCACCATTTTTGCGCGGCGATGGACGTACAACTGTCAAAAAAAAAAAAGCCTTTGAGCCCTGACTCCCGAACATCCACAACTCCATCTTTTGGATCTATAATTTTCCCGACATTCAAATGTGATTCTTTGACTTGACTGCTTCAATACCGACAGTGGTGTGGAGGGGGAAAAATCACAGGTGCCCCCAGGAGGATTAAAAAAATTACTCATCGAGTTATTTCCCGTTTCAAGCAAGTTGTTTCAGTAACGGCTCTGTTTCAGTCGTACATATTGCTACAGTTAGAGATTAGTAGAACAAAAAAGTTCCTCGATCGGGGTTTGCCGAGAAAACAACAAGTACATACAAGTGACTGCCGTCTTGCGTGACCAGGTTGTGACATCGGCTCTTCCGCTCACCGCCGCCGCCAGTGGCACTTTTATGTCCGTGCAAAGCTACCGCTGGCTCCGCAACTTTCGTAGCAACACCCTGGGTAAGGAAGCCACCGCGACTTTCATGATCTGTTACACTGAGTATCGAGGAAATTTTCTAGAGCTGTACACGCCTCTACGATGGACGATTCCCAAGATACCACGAGCGGATAATTCTATTAAGAAACCCGATTTCTCGGAGGAACCCTTCAAAAGAGGCATCCCATCGCCGATGTCGGCGATGACTCATGCAGAGGCTCACCATTTAGCAGGAATATAGGCTTAAATCATATATACATCATTTGCCTTATTTGATTCAACATTGTTACAATTTTCATGGAGAGAAAGAACTGCAGGAAACACCACAATACTATGTTAGTGGCACAAAACTGTGCAATTTATGGTAAGACACTCACTGTCGTACGAACACTTCCGGAAGGGACGGGAAATAGTGTATTCTGAAGGTCCAAAGTGGCTCCAGATTTTTCCATCGTGTAGGGTGAGTGTGGTGAGCCTGCCGGCCATTTGTTCCACTCAGTTTGATCGCATCAACGGATGATATTCACGTCCTTTTTATTCCAGAAGGGCGATATAAATGCTCAGCCATCTGCTAACAAACAGATGTACGTTCTTGAATATTCTGGAGGGACAGGGACAAGTCGTTCGCATATTTAGCACATGCCGGAGGACGGCCGCCTTTCTTCGGACATTGCCTAACTGGGGGGCTCCTCCGAGAAACCGGGTTTCTCAATAGAATTATCCACCGCGAGCGGCAGATATTTACGCTCAGATCTTCGAGCCAATATATCTGAGGTAGACACTCGAATCCTGGCCCTTGAAAACTCTCTTGCCGCTGTGTGCCACGAGCGAGAGAAGTTGCAATCGCAGCTTGACTACAAATACCCCGTCCTCACTCTCCCCACCGAAATCAGCTCGGAGATATTCATCCAATTTCTACCCATATATCCCCTATGCCCTCCGCCCACTGGGCTCCTGTCTCCCGTGCTCTTGGGATGGGTATGTATGCCGCAAGTGGCGTAGTCCTGTTGCCATCACGGGGTTCCGATTGGAGTGCCGCCTTATGACATAATCATCGAACTTTGAAATTTTGTGGCGTCGGTTTCGCGACGCAGACTTCATAAAATGTGATTCTTTGGAGAATTGGGGCATTCAGACATATACGACACATATAGTCTCCTCAGATTCTCAATAATCATCCCAACAAGTGCTGAAAACATTGAGCCCACGGAAACCGCCGAAAGCTGATGGCAGCAGCTGATGTCTCCCACAAGCCCATCGCAAAACTTCAGATGTGTCAAATTCTCGATTTCTGCTTTTTGGCTTTCTGGCTCAGTTCTGACTCCGTGTTTGCTCTGATGCTTCTGGGTTATTGGCTTGTGCTGTGGGCTGCTACATTCCCGGGCCGGCTTGACTCACAGAACGATGAAGAATCGGTTCTTGATATTGTTTGGGGTCTTCCTCGTGCACTTCCTGGCTGTTTCCGAGCGCCTTTTGGCTTGATCATCAGGAAAACCGGATGATGCTTGACAGCGCCACACAGCGCTGCATGGCCCCATAGCTCCATACCTTCATCCCCTATATGTAGCGCTGTCAAAGTGCTATGCAGCACTATGCAGACACCTCGCCTAGATTTCGCTCCACCATATACCAATGGAATCTGGGGCATTTCTGGCATTTCATTCTCGTTCAGCCAGGATAATATTGCGCAATTGATATATTCAATGAGTATGTATGGATTACAAGTATCTAACAAGAGTGGGCGGATGCCTAATGCACGAAAACCGCTGCTACACTTGCCATCGCTTGCTCCTTGCTCTCGGCCAGATCTGTTTAGGATATGATTAGAATGGGGCACGTGTGGCGAGAAAGGAATATCACGTACGAAGATGCAGATATCCGTGGCTTCTTGAAGCTAGACACTGGGATTGTAAGTTAATTAAAACGGAGAATGGTGCACCATTTGGACAACATACACAGCGGCAGCAGGAGCACTGTGACCTGCTATGAAGCACCTGTGCAGGGGCAGAAATATGTGTGAGTTACGAACATATCGGCGGCTCGACAACGTACTCAAGTGGACTGGTCAGGATGCCGGAGGCGAGCAGGCAACGCCGGAACGAGATGACGCGTGCGGGCGGGGTGGGCTAGCGGTGGTGGCTGTTGTAGTGGAGTTGATTAGTGGGATTGCCGAGGTGTTTGGTAGCCACGTACTTTAAGGGTGTCACTAGCGGACAAGCGGGGCAGATTCACGGTTTCAGTGCATGTGCAAAGAAGAGGGATCAGCTAATTACACACCACAGAACATAGCGGAACACTCGCCTTCGGATCCCCGTTATAGCCACCGTACCCATGGGTCGCAAAAGCATGGGTCATGGAAGGCAGCCACTGCCACACAAAACTATCAGCGGTATACTGTGGCAGTGGGGCAGCAAAGATGGGGAGACATAATATTGAGCAAGCTGGAATGAAAGAAGAGGCACAGACTTACCATCATGCAGATCTGTGTCCGTCGTATCCACTGCCGCTAAGTCAAGAGCACCACGGTGAGTTGCACCAGAGGCGAGCCCTATGAGCCCGAATAGACGGGTGAGTTCCGATTGTCTTGAGGGGATGAGGTAGCGGCAAGGTAGCGGGGAGAAGACGACGGGAGATCGTGGTCAGAGACAAAGAGACGAACCCCACGTGCCGCATAGCGGAGTTTAAATTATGTTCTCACCCTGTAGTGTTGAGTATACAGTGCCGCAATACACATTTGATAGTACTGCATAGCAGGTGAGCGAGAGCTTGACAGCACTGGGTAGTGCTAGAGTGCTATGGAATGCTATGGTGCTATGGCGGGGATATGGCTCGGCTACGGTTTTCCTGATGATGGCGCTGTGGAGTGTGTCGAGATGGGGCGGGAGCTCTCCGTGAGGTGCCTGTGACTGCAATGGACGGGCCCTGCTAGTGCTTGAGGTCCCTAAAAGTGGAGAGCTTTGCGTGTAATACCTCGCGGCCATCCCCTGAAACCCGTGTTATTAACCGCCTATGCGCTCCGTGCTTCTCCGTGTTTCCCCATTGGACATGATTTATGCCAGCCGTGTTATGTTTTGTGCACCGCGTTCTTCTCCTCGTCGATGGGGTCCTGCCTCCTTCGGTTATTGACTCCGTCCAGCCGTCTTATGTTTTGTGCGCTGTGTTACTTCTCCTGCTGTTGACTGGGTCCTGCCTTGCTTCGACTGGGTCCTGCCTCGCTTTCGGTACTTGACTCCGTCCACTGTCTTATGTTTTGTTCACCATGTTTGTTCTCGTCCTCCTCGTCGACTGGGTCCTGCCTGAGGCCTCGCTTTCTGTACTTGACTCAGTTTGTCTCCTGTGCTCTGGTCTTTGAATATCCTGGCCTATCCATCTTTTGAGATGATTTTTTGTCAGCAGTGGACCTTCCTTGGCAGTTGAACACACTGACTTGTTGCTGCATGCATTCTGCAAAGGGAAAGACACGCGACGATGGACTGTGACTGGTGGTGTGTGGGGAATTTTACCTGGGAGGAGGGGACTCCTCCCGTACACTTGCGCACTCCGCTTGTGGTCAGGTCCCACGAGGTTATATCCATATATCCTGCCATACAATCAGTCAGCCAGCTCACAGCCAATCCTAGCATCACCGACCCCCTGGAATGGTGTGTGCTCCGTTGACATCTTGTAGTATATGTAAGGATAACCACCCATACATTACTACCCGTTTGTCTTTGGTAAACTCGTTGTTCAGACATTTGGACCATGCAAGTATAATATACCCCCCCCCCAGATGTATGTAGGGAGCTCAGAAAAATATCATAGATGCATAGAACACATTGAACGACTCACCAGGCTCTCTGGACGAGTTTTTAGGGTTTAATCATGGCAAAGAGGGCATAGCGCGCGTTTGTATTGAGATTTCAAACTCCGAAGATTATGTAACAAGGCCGCACTCCGATCAGACCCCCGCGATCACTAACAGACTTCAACAAAACGAGGCACGAGTTGATACCTTGTTGAAGTGTCTGCCTAGGAGAGACTACAAGTGGCGCGATATTGCATTTGGTACGCCTCGACTATGGAGCACTATCGAGGTGAAAATAAACCTCGATATCCCAGATTTCATCTCTGCACAAGTGGATCTCCTCCAAACTTGGCTTGCACGATCCAAAAGTTGTCCACTATCTCTACCCGTGCAGATCTGCGTCGACTCAGATGATGATGGTGTTTGACGGACACAATCCTCATGCACTCGGCCCGCCTGGAATACGCGAACTTGCTCATTCCATTCGATGAACTTCACTGGGCCGCGACGCAAGGTCCCTTTCCTTCACTTCGCGGTTTGACTCTCGGTGCATCCCACTACAATGGACCGAAAGACGCAGTAGTCGCTTTTTGCGATGCACCCACGTTGACAACGGTCCACCTTTTGAACTTCTGCCCAACTCAGGTGGAGTTGCCGTGGTCGTAGCTCACCACCATTTCCGTGGGGGATTGGGAAACATCGCAGGTGGCGTATATCCTGCGTAATGCTGTCTCTGTTGTAAACTTCAGCGCCACTGTGTGGGACACCGGTCTTGACGCAGAGATCATATCACCCCTCCTGCATCTTAAGATCTTCAGTCCTTGATTCTATCTGAGCAAGGATACTGGGGGCGCGGGACACGAAAGCTACTCGATGCACTCACTGCACCTGCTCTCCGACATCTCGCAATTTCAAGCCCCACGCTTTCCTTTGACATTATCACTTCCTTTTTAACCAGGTCGCAGTGTTTACTCGAATCCCTCCATGTCACCCGCTGCAAACTTCATCCTCGCAACGGTTGCGAGGAGGCAGATGTTCGCGCAATTTTTCCTTTAATCAAAGTCGTCAAAGTTTTCGTCGACAACGAGAACGATGAAGACTAACTTGTGGTGGTGCCCTCGAAGAATATCGGTGCGTCGCAATTTAAGCAGGCTTCTTTATTATTAATCTTCCGAATATTAGTTCCTCTGCGGCCTCCATTTCCCTTCGCAAAATGTCCCCACTTTTTTCGTCATTTCTTCCATTGAAGGCGGTCGTGGGGTCTTTTCGTACGCCCCTCGCTGTCCATCCATCCTCTGTGTACTTATCCCCTTGTAAATATTTATCCGCTACATATATTATCTGATACGTGCGTGCAACGTGTGCTAGAACAGACAACGGGCGACTCCTACACCTGTCCAATCGTACGGGTCGTTCTCCTCCCGTGTATATATACAGGAGTCTGCGGATAGGAGGATAAGAGGATGGATGACAGGGTAGGTGGTCGGGAGTCGCCTCTTCGGATGTATTGTCCGTCCCACGAGAAGCGCCACCGGGGCCCGTAGAGTGCAGTGCCTGGGCCCGTCATGCGTTCGCTGTTTCGGGTGCGCGTCTGCCACGGGTAGTGCATGTGCCTGAGAACCATCTATACGCCGTGTAAGATTTGCGCGGACCATGGGCAAGAGGCGGGTGCACGTCGTCGGCGCGGGGAACATGGGCACCGAGTGCCGTGCGCCGCGCGCTGTTGATATGCCGTCCGAGATGCGCACGGGAGCGAGTGGACGCAGGCGGTCGACGGCCAAGAGGCGGCGGCGCAGACGGTGTGGTTCTCGGCGGGGGGTAGTCGCCGTCCGAGAGATGCGCGCGCAGGCGTTGGTGTCCGGCGCCGCGCGTGGACGGGAGGGTACATATATATAGGTCGCACTAACCAGGTACTGCTTCAAGACCATCAGCACGGTGCTCCTTCTTGAAAAGGGACGGAAGGTTGTGAAGCCCAGACACGGCGTGGCACGCCGTTCTGCGGTTGCGGGTAGGTGTGTATTGTCGTCTTGGAGCGTGCCCGCTTCTTGTAGCGCGTGTGGTCGTGGAGTAGCTGCGCTGCGGGCAGTCTAGGGCGCGAAGATTAATATTCAATAAATCATTGTCCTTCGCACGCTGTCCTCACGCGCTCTCCGTAGGAGCCAACACCACGTCCGAATCCTGGGTGTGCAGGATGCGCGAGCCACGCCGGCGAATGAGCCCAGCTAAACGGCAAACGCCCCGTGCCCGATTGTTGGAGGCGTCGGAGGAGGAGAAAGGGTGTTTGTTTCTTCGTCTTTGTCCCGCGTAAACGCTGGGCTCGTCATTATATCCCAGCAGGAACGACATCCACGATAGGTACAAGCTGCTCCGCGTGGTCATAAAACGTCATGCTGCACAAGATCGTGCATGTAATCTTCTGTACACTCCTGATCATTGTAAGTTGACAGAGGCCATTTCTTTCCAGAAAATTGAGAATCTGGCACGCCTCAAGGAAGATCTGCACCACGCTCTCGCACTGAGTATTTTCTGACAGGATCTAGAACTGGATAAACGGGCCGGCACTTCTTCTGCGCTTATTTCCTGAACATTTCAATGGCGTACAAGAAAAAAGGCGCCGAATTATCTATTTACATCTTTCACATTGGGAAAGTTTGGAAAAAACAAACAGAGCACAATACGGACAAAGCGATCACTCGTGACCGCGCTTTTCCTCTTCCCACCACCGGTTTGCTTTTGCCTTCCTCATCGCAGCGCGGTTCATCTTGTGCCTTTCCGAGAGTAAAACAGTGAGCAAGTACTTATTCCTTTAATCCATCCCACTGACGTCCCAGGGCTTTGCGCGGCTAGTCTCTGTGGTGACACGAAAAGCCTCAATGGCCGATTCCAGCAGCACCAGACATTTGCCCTCAGAGGTTCGCACCAACATATCTGCGCTTGACGCCCGCATTTTTTCCCTCGAAAACTCTCTTGCCGCTGCGCGCCGTGAGCGAGAAGACTTGCAATCACGACTCGACAACTACAAATACCCAGTTCTCAGCCTCCCCCTCGAAATCACTTCGGAAATTTTCATCAACTTCCTTCCTATTTATCCATTGCGTCCTCCGCTCACTGGGCTCCTGTCACCGGCACTCCTGGGGCAGATCTGCCACCAGTGGCGCGACATCGCGTTTGGTACTCCTCGATTGTGGAGAGCTATCGAAATATACCTCCAAAGCACTAGCTCATTGGGTGCCCAACTGAATGTGCTCTCCACTTGGCTATCACGCTCGAAAAACTGTTCTCTGTCCCTCTCCTTCGAAATGGAGCGCCATTTGGTATCCCCGAAAGTCCCCCATTTCAAGGCCGCCCTCGTCTCGCAGTCGGAACGCTGGGAACATATCAGATTAATCACTCCTCTTAATGATCTTCGCTGGCTCGACCACCCATTCCCTCTGCTACGTCGCTTGACTTTCGGGTCCAACCATCCCACCGAAAGCGCAGAAAGCGCCATTGAAGTTTTTGGCGATGCACCGCAGCTGAATAATGTTGGCCTCGCTGTGAGGTTTTATCCCTCTCAAGTGGTCCTGCCGTGGTCACAGCTGACCAGCATCACTGCTGCTAAGCTTATTCCTGTCATAGCGGCCGACATTCTGCGGCAAGCTAATTCCCTCGTAAACTTCACCTGCACACTTTGGGGGGACACTGTTCCAGAAGCTGTACCGCCGCTGATTCATCTTGAATCATTGGTTTTACACGATTGGCATTCCCAAAACACCCAAAAACTACTTATTGATGCCCTCACCGCTCCGGTGCTCCGACACCTCACGATCTCAGAGTATGACATCGGTGACGAACCCCTTTCCACCATCGCCGCATTTCTTTCCAGATCACACTGTTCCCTTGACTCCCTCCACATCACCCGACCCACCTACCTACGCACCTCCATGCACGAGGCGGATTATTGTGCCGCTTTCCCGTCGATCAAAGTCATCCAAGTTCTCAAAGATGCCGAGGACGATTCAGATAGCAATACGGATGAGGATGAGGAGTGACGATGGCGACGATTGATCCTCTTGTTGTTGTGGTACGTCATGCACCTCAAGCTTCGTGCCTTTTTTATCCAACTTTATATATACATATAATAGTGACTCTTGGCCTTGATTCTTCCGTTCGCAATTGTACCATCGACTTTTCTTTTAGTTCTTCCATTGGAGCTAGTCCTTCATATGCGGGTCCCTCGCCTTTCATCATCATTCTTCCGCAGATAATATTCATTCGTAGTATAAATAGTTCCTCATTCCTGAATATTCTTTCCATTTTCATCGCTGCGCCATATCTTGGATCATAAGAGAGGAATCGTCGAAAGAGCCTGGTTTTTATTACTTCGTAATGGCTAGATTCAATGATACCGACATTTTTTTCTCCTTCGACCCACTTGTGGGCCTTCCGCGCCACTAGACCCGCGAATAACGCGCTTCGTAGTTTTCTTTTAAAGACTGAGTGGTTGGGAGATTGTTTAGTTCTGCAGTGTTCCTACACCCCAAGGACGGGCTTTCCAGAAACCTCTGTTTCGGAGCAAGTACCGTGAATAGCGTGCAGCGGGCAACGCTACTCAAATTTACTTCCACCTCATCCCATACGCCGAACATGTACTGTTTTTTTTAAAAAAAAAGAGATGTCACTCCCCGCAGAATCAACCGCTGGAACAAAAAAAGGATATTACAGCCTGATAATTGGGTCGACACATGGCGACCATAGCGGGTAATTGTGTGGCTAACTGGTCGATTAGCGAAGTAAACGATACAGATGAAACTGGGCTGCTAATTAGATTGTGTGCAGAAGAATCTATTATTTTGTAAGCTACAGACTTTGGGTATGTATCTTATTGCAATTATCATGGCCTGCATCCATACTGCGAATTGTTAGCGAAATTTGAGCGAAGAACTAACGAAGTTTGTGCGGTAAGGAAAGACATGTTTTCACCACCCGATTGGCCGACTACATTCACTGGTGCGAGCGCAACTTGAATTCACCTGTTCGTGCGCGAATCGGCTTGAATTAGCATAGGGTAAAAAGGGAGATCTGGGAAGGATGCACGAGGACGGGATGGTGGCATGTAAGGGAGGATGCATGCAGTAGGAAGGAAGGATACACGGACGTAGAACTGCACAGTATAGCTCGGGCGCGTAGATGACGGGAAGGAAGGAGGTAGACGGGTAGAAGATTAATGTAATGCAGGTAGGTATTAGAAGCGAAGGGTGGAATGGATTGAGGAAGGTATAGTAAGACTTACTAGTAGGTAGCGAAGGCGGCGAGGATATGTATGTACAGAAGAAAAAGGAAGATGAGGACTGGTCCGACGCGCCGCCGCTCGCAAAGGAGCACCGTAACTTCATCCGCCTCCACACTCCCCGTCCCGCCACCCGCTCCCGCCACGGCTACTCCCCAGCCAACATAGTGCAGAATGTCTGGCGCCGACTCCTCCACGCACCCACGGCGTCCCGAGTCCCGACACGTCAGCGCCGACCACTCCCACCTCCTCGTCCGTCCCCATACCTGGTCCCCACACTCCCATCTGTACCGACATGCCCCCGCTTCAGGCCCCGTCCCGTTCTGCGCACAAGCGGGATCTCCAAACGCGATCCAAGCGCACCGCAGATGCGTCTTCAAGGGCGCCGCGCATGCGTTTATCTGCTCGCCCAGCCCGTGGTGCGTACGTAGAGCGCTAGTCGCGGCGCGAGCACAGCGCAATGCCCGCCGCGCGCGCTCGTACCGTGCTGATCCCGTCCCGCCGCGGAGCAGCAGGTACACATCGACTGAGCGGGGTGTCGTATTGGCGGTGTCTTGTCGCCGTCGACGCGAGGCCCAATGTATCGGGCGTTCGCAGCGGGCAGGGCAAAAAGCGAGCGGTGGACTCACCCTCGTCGACAGCGCAGGCGATTGAGCGGGCATCGTACCCGACCATGGCTTCTCTTGCTGTATCTCCTCCGCCTCCTGAGCTTCCGCCACCTCCCGCGCCTCCGCCACCCCCCGTCGCACTCCCTCCATCGCCTGCACACTCACGCACGCACGCGCGAACATGATACCGCACAGCCGCGCTCATAATAGGAGGGGAGAGGCGCGACAGTGTGCCACGGCAGGGCGCGGCGCGGCGCTCCGCCCCCGTTGCCTCTATCTACGTCCATCTACGGGCTAGGCGTTCCGCGGCGCGCCGTCCTTCCGCCTCGCGAGTGTGTCCGCGGCGGGGGGTCGCGGGTCCAGTGGCCCTTACGCCGGTCTGAGAGATGCGCGTTCGTGGGCGCGCAGCGCCGGTGGGTGGGTGTAGGCGATCAATGGCGCGGTGCGCGGCGGCGCAGGGCCCGAAGGGAGCCGACCGTATGTTCTCCGTCTGTCACGCCGTATGTCACAAATACGTACGGTGCGGATCCCTACGCAGGGGTGCGCGTATGCGTATACAGAGAGCCCCGCGCCGTCTGAGAGACGCGCTCGGGAGTGTGGAGCGCAGTTGGGTGGACGCAGGCGGTCGATGGCCAAAGACTCAGAGGGGGCTGGGCGGTTTGGGGCGCGCGGGGTAGCGTGTGGTGCCGGAGGGTGGACAGCGCGCAGAGGGTCCATGGTGAAAAGAGGCGGCGGCGCGGTTCGGGGTACGTGCGCGCCGGGCGAGCCGAGGTGCACCGTCAAGAGGATTGGGGCGCAGCTTTTCGCCGCCGTCGCGTCCATCCATGTCCGCCTCAGGCTGCGCAGGCATTGATTCGTGGCTGATAGTGAGCCATGCACCGTCCCAGAGATTCGATACGCCGTCACGGGATCATTGGGTGCCAGTGGGTGGATGTGAGGGTAGCGGAGAGGGCACGGTACGCCATCAGCACGGTGCGGCAGCGGTGGCTTGACTCCGTCATGGAAGAGCGTCTTGAGGAGATGTAGAGACCGCTCGACCTCGGAGAGGCTGCGAACGCACATCGTCACGGAGAGCGGTCGTTCTGCGGGCAGCGGATGCGGGATACAGGCGCGTCGGGGTGGAGTCCGCCTGGAGAGCTGGACGGCCTGTGCGATTTAGGTGCAGAGACGTGTCAGGAGACGCCGCGATAAACCTGCGGATCGGGCGCGCCGCACCAATATCGTCTTGTCCTGCGCGATCCGTCGGGCGACTGTTACGTACGCCGCCCACCAACATGGAGGAGCAGCACGGCGAGGAGGGGGGACGCGGCAGAGCTTCGGGGTGGGAGGGCCCGCAGGCTGTGAGGCGCCATCCAGACGCGTGGTACGCGAGGGCTACTGCTGCGACGTGTCGGTGCGGCGGTGTGAGGATCGAACAGGCGTCATTCGCCGCTCCATCTATGCGAATCCGGTGTGGGTGGGGTTTCCGCGTTGGTGTCGCGTCGTATATGGACCGGGCCAGAGTCGCCTCGTGGGGAACGTGGCTGCGGAACCGTCTCGTACATTGACTGCGCGGCGCCCGAGTCAGGCGCAGCACGTCCGCGGCTTCAATTCGGTGTCGAGAGGCTCGTAAGGAGGGGTATTGAGGGGAGAGGAGCGAGAATCTCTAATCGGATCGAAAGGATTCGATGGCGCATGAAAGGAGCAAGAGGGGAAGGGAGATGGGAGCGCGATATGTGGGGTGGCGAGGACATGGTGAATGAGGGTCGTGAAGGGAGGAGCGGGGATGAAACGAAAGGGGGAGCTCGAGGGGGAGCTCACCCAGCTGCGCCAACGCGAAGCGCTTTCAGGACCGAAGGCTCGCGGTACACGACCTGGGTCGACGCTTGCGTACTCGGATCGCAAAACAGCATCAATTGGAGATCATCCTGGCGTGCGTCGTGGGTCAGACGAGACGAAGCAAGTGCGTATTCCCCGACGTTGCGCTGCGGCGATCACGCCACTCGGCACCAGTGGGTGACAGAGTTGAGGCGGAGAGGCGGCCCATGAACGTCGAGTTCCGCGGGCGGGGACAAATTCAGGGTCATATTAGACTGCGCACGACAAATTATTAAAAAGGCCGTAGACCATATAAGAAATGACGACTCACCGAAGTGGGCGAGTTCTGCGAGTGCAACGTACGAGACGTGCAATAGTTTCGTTCAAGTGTCCGCGGTAGACCTGGTCGCCTAGTCCTCAAGAGTGGATGTCATGGCTGTATTGCGAGAGGCCCAAGGAAGCTTCTGCCGCGGCCACTGGTGGGCTTCAGACAGTCGCCAAGAAAAACCCTGGGTGAGAGTCTGATGACGTGCACGTGTTGATCGGCGGCCCGCCCCGGATGATCAAGCTGTCCGTCGCTTTGACCGATGCGTAGAATGTTCGCAAGAGACGAATGCGGGGAGTACTTGGTATGATGAACAGAACAAGTGAATATAAAGTACACGGGGATGAATTAAATTATAACTCAAAACCAAAAATTGTTTCCCACCAGCTTATGCTTTCGGGAGGATTTGAACCTCCATCTCTCACGATCTGCTGACCCCAAGCGTTTAGTGGAGTGAGCAATTTACCATTTAATCAACGAGAGCTTCATGCCTTTTGAACGACACTTGATATTGCCAGATATTGCTTCACTGGACCTGCGAAAAAACAGGCTTTTCAGTACGGTCATTCCCGCGGGACTTTGTCCAACTCCATCTTGTGGATCTGAGGTGGCGATGAAAAGTCCACAACTTCCGTGTCTCTGATGGGCGATTTCCTTTTTATCAACGACCTCTTCACCGAACCTGGCTATGATCCCCATCTACTTACAGCTGCGCAAAATACCTTCAAATTTGGCACACTCAAATAAATATGTATCTTGTCTGAGATCTCCGAAGATTGGGATCTGCGTAGATATCTCTTTTTTTGTCCGCCAGCTGGTGGCTCACTAACTGCTTCTGTGTAGGAAGAAAAAAAGATCAACGATCACCACGTCATACCCTCGGGAGGATTCGAACCTCCGTCTCCTGCTCGACTCAGATGAGGCACATTCGCCCACCTCTGATGGGGGATTTACCACTAATCAACGGGGGCTTCATTTCCATTCACTGAACCTTGATATGGACCCATCTGTAAAAACGAAAACCTGTTCCAGTTTGACACCCACAGAAAAATTATGCGTGTCGCCAGTGGATCTAGGTCTCCGATTATTGGGATATGCGCAGAATTATCTCCAATTACACCAGGTTTACAGGCTGCTTCAATACAGGAACGGGCATGGAAAGAAAAAGTCCACAATTTTGTGTAGCTTATGCCCTCGGGAGGAGTCGAACATCCATCTCCCACTGGACATGAGTTAATCTCGGTAGGTGATTTACCATTTAATCAACGAGGGCTGCATACCTTTTTGAATGAAGCTCGATAAACTTTAGCTATATCTGCGTAAAGGAAAACCGGTCAAGCTCACACGCTCAGGAAATTTCTGTAGTGGATCTACATCTGCAGATATTGGGAGGTGGTGGACACGTCCGGGCGGGGCGGAGCGGATCGGCGTGGATCGCGGGCGGCGGACCGCGGCGGCAGAGAACCTCAAAGGCAGAAAGCGAGCCAAGGGGATGACATAAGCCCACTACGAGGACAAGCACGACTACCTACATCACAACCACTCCTGAGTTTCCGCCTCCGCTGTCAAACCCAAAAAGGAGATTTGATCGCGGCACGATTCCCTGCCGCCACCAAGCCGTTGTTTGTTTGGACTGCGCCGAAGTGTCAGTGTTCTGTCAGCCACAACAAGCGGTATTGTCGCTCTCTTCCTCCCACCATCCTCATCGCTCTTTACCCCCGCCTCGCCTTCCGCCGCACATCGCACACTCGCTCGCCGCCACAGTGCCACTCGACGCCGATGTCCCCGACGCCTGCGCCCCGCTTCCGAGGAGTTAGGGCAAGCCAAGCGCGCCCTAACTCCGGGTATCCACCGTGTCGTCCCGCCGTGACGGGTTAGGGTTAGGTGAATGCGCTCGGGGGGTCTCCCAAGCCGGGGCATCTCAGGCGGCACGCTAAAGACTCGTTCCCGCAAGTGAAGAGCGAGGATGTAATTAAATACCTGTCATCATAATAACACTCAATTCAGCCCTTCTAAAATTATTTCCCTTGTATTGTATAAAACAATGAGCCTTTGTCTTGTAAGTAAGTACTTAGGGTATAAACGAGTCAGAACGGCTTGTGGCGGCTTGGGGGCGGCAGGGAATTCGTGTCGAGATCAAATCTCCTTTTTGGGTTTGACAGCGGAGGCGGAAACTAAGCGAGTCACCACAACACGCACGCACCGCCACACGGGGGCGGCATCCGCCGCCACCACAGTGGGTCGATATTTTTTTAAAATCAACTAATTATCAACTAATTACTAACTTCGATGCTTCCGTGTAAGTATGAAGCAAAAATGTAAATGTTCCACATAACCTTGAGAGGATATAAGCCTCTGTCTCCCACGAGACTCATGAGCCGTGCAAGCCGGTCAGGTGCTGTGGGTGATTTACCATACCTTTGTAATATAAACCTCGATGTGGCCCACCAGATCTGCGGGAAAAAAACCCCGTTTGAGTACGACATCAATATTCCTACGACAATGATTCAACGTTAATATTCAACCTTTATTCGTGTGGATCTCCCGACATTGCGCAGATATTTTTTATAATGATAGTAAATCAAACAAATGTCGACAAGCCGGTGGATTTCACTACTTCTTTGGAGGAAAAAAATTGACAGCCAGTGCTCATGCCCCCGGGAGGACTGGAACTCCATCTCCCACCAGTAGTGTGTGATTCACCATAAATCAAGGAGGGTTATATGGCTTCACGATGAACCTCGAGGCGGTCATTACCTCTACGAGACCCAGTATTTATTTATTTCAAGTGTCAGAACAAGATCCTTTTATTTGAATCCGATCTCGGTGCATGGGTGAATAGCACGAGATCGTAACTTGATGGCCCCTCTGATAGTGCTATGTGTTGGAATATATTGCGCCCTAGTCCCAACTACAGTGAGCATGTCAGTAATTAAATTGGATCGGGAGGGCGAAGCTCTATAAAAACCTGTTCATAACCTTCAAGAGTCAGATAGCTGAGACCGTCCACAGTCTCCGCATCAGTGAAGCTCTCATGTCTGCCAGAAACGGCGCTGTATCGATAAATCCCCTTAACCTTGCCCAGATACATGCGGATTGCACTACGCATGATGACCAATGAGTCGATGCGCAACGGTGTGATGCTGCTGACGCCTCGGCATTTAATATTAGGCACTGAGATGAATGAAATCAGTCCACCGCAACAGCCGATGTTATTTGTAGCTCACCGACTACATCGCTGAGTGCGATATCCAGCCTGCATCCGACATTCAACTCCACGGGGAGGTCCGACCGCAACCCAGCGCTGTAAGCACGCCTTCTGAAATGCCGTATCCGTGCGTAGAACTTCGTTTTGCTGGATCCCCTCTTTCAACTGATGTGCTGCGTGGTTGAGAGATAATTTTCCGTTGAGATAGCGAACATCGGTCTGCGGTTTACGGGCTTCCTCGGAGTGAACCGCCATCTACGCGCAATGTCTCTTCCTCTGGGCTACTAAAGTTAGACGGGCTATCGGCCCTCCGTTGGCGGGGCAGAAATGTGGGGATTGGAGTCAGTGCGACGGAAGGGGCCGGCTCTATCAGGTTCAACAGCTCCGCGATTCGTATGCGGCCGGACACAGTCTCTTGTGTCTCTGGATTGGCTTCCAACTTCTCTACAATCTCATCGAGCTCTGCTTCACCTTTGGCGGCTTCGGTGAACAGGTATTGCTCAGTGAGGATGTGATGCGGCGCGTGCGCTAAAGCCTCCGATACAGACAATCTGGAACCAGGTGTGGAGTCGGCGGGTACAGTCGGCGTTCTACGACAACATAGTGAGAGAAGTCGGGCGCGCGGCTCCATTGATTCGATACTAATAGGCTCTCCATCCTCGTTGTCGGACAGTTGCTCGCCAGGAAGGTCCTTGGTTGCGGGCCCGTTAGCTGTTCGAAAATGTGGATGTAAATCTGATGCCTGCAGTGGTAGCTTTGGTGAATGCATCCTGGAAAACTGCCAGGCAAGAGCGGCCGCTTCCCTCCAACCCATTTTACAGGCACTATCAATGTCTGCCCGAGATAGAATCTATTTGAGAGCATAAATCTCTTCCGACGTAAGCTTTGAATCGGAAGAATCAAACTCGTAGCCATTGTTAGAATCGTTTTCATTCTTCACTTTGAATTGACCCGACGATAAAATCTGCTGGCGGATCGTAATGTGCTTGTACATTTCGATCAACTGGCCAAAACGAAAATTCGGCGATACATGATCGCGAGATCCTGTAGAAGTGCTCGAGGAAGTGGCTGCCGTATTTCTAGCACAGGCATTTCGGTGCTCCACACCACCTTCACGCGATCATCGGTGCCGGTTGGTGCCGGCTAGGTCCATCATCGCCGATCATTCGACGGTGACTCATCATTCCTTCTTTTCTCGGGCGCTAATTTAGGCGTTGAAGAAGCTCAGCTAACTTTGCACATCGACTGACACCACAGCAGTCTTATTTCCTCTTTCATCTCGTTATCTCATGTCCGGTGCTCAGAAACTGTTATTCAACGACTCGGAACTTCAAGGTCCATGAAAGCTTTAAACTTCCTTGTTCTGCGCGCAGATATGTTCCCAATTCTCAAGGCTGACATCTGTCTGGCAGGCGGCATCTGTCACTAAGGATGTCAACGTCTGGAATCAGGGACCAGGGCCCGCAGACGGAGGAACAAAACGCCGAGAGCAAACGGAAGTTGCCGGATATAAAGCACCGACGAGGACCATGGATTGACTATCGCCCTCCCTTTCCATCTCCAAACAAACACTCAGTCTCTTTTGCGTTAATAGATATTTTTTCACACTTTCATATGACACCGGAATTCATTCCCGAACGACCGAAGGATGCCAAGTATCGCACTCTAATCGTACTCCTCGACGGTACCGGGGACCAGTATGTGATGATCCCATTTCACATTTTGGATCGAATTTGAACACCGCTGTTTGCAGGGACGACAAGGATGTAATTGTATCCAGTTCGTGAAGCACAACTACGTTGCTAATAGTGAGATTGCTCTTTAGGCCACCAATATCGTTCTGTTGGACAAAATGCTGTACAACGGCAAGGAATACCCTGGGAACAATGATGTGCAGTTGGTCCACTACCGTGTACGCCAAACTGTTATATGCCCTGAAAGCCGGCTCACCTCCACCAAACCAGGAGGGGATTGGAGCAGATCTAACGAAAGATTATACCGGCCTCGTTCAGTATGGGTGGAACAAAGCGAAAAATGTATACTGCCTTCCCATTCTGTAGGCAGTTCCTTGAACCCATTACAGACATTCGACCAAGCGGTGGCAACCTCGTTTCAAAACCACATCATTAGTGGGTATTATTAGTCACCTTGACCTCGTATTGCTTATTCATACCTTCTTTAGAGGCGTATACCTGGTTAGTGGAGAACTACCAAGACAATGATAAGATTTGCATCTTCGGCTTTTCTCGCGGCGCTTACTCTGCCAGAGTGTACGCCTACCATTTCATTTCCTCCTCTTTCGCACCCTGATCTTTCATTCCGGCAGGCTGGCGGGCATGCTCAACGCAATGGGCCTCTTGAGAGTCTCGGACACTGCTTTTGCCAAGGCAGCATACGATCTATACGAGAAGTACAACGGTCTTCCTGATAGCTCACAGAAGGAGACGAGGGACAACGCCTGGTTCGCTCTCCTGTCACAGTGGGAGAAATTCAGGACCGAACATAAGGTCAACAGACCGTTCGTCGAGTTCTTGGGCTGCTGGTCCGTCGGATTTATTTTCCCTTTCGGACTTATTCATCTTCGCTTAGGGACTCTGTCAACTCCGTAGGTATGATGGACAACATCAAGCTTGCCTACACAGCTACCAACGGCATTGTACGCACGTTCAGGCACGCTGTCGCGCTCGACGAGAGGAGGGCCAAGTTCAAGCAGAACATGTGGAGCCCGCCCAAGAAGCCTACGGTCGTTGCAAACGCTAAGCAGAACGGGGACAATGGTCCTTCAGTCCACACTAATGTTCAGGAGGTCTGGTTCGCCGGCTGCCATTGTGGTACGTCAATATCCCATCTTGCCCACACGCTCCACAACATCGTCTCCTTATTCAGACGTTGGTGGCGGCTCCGTGCTAAACGGCACGCGCCCAAACCTCGCGCACATCCCGCTGCGCTGGATGATCCGTGAGTGCTTCAAGGCGCGTACAGGCATGGTCTTCTCCACCACCGAGCTCGCGAAGCTCGGGATCGAGCCATCACATCTCTATCCCGACGTGCGCCCGAGGCCGGATGTGGACGCGGTCACCCAGGGCAGTCCCACCATCCGAGCGATCGAGGCCCCGGGGTGGATACCCTGGGCGAAGAGCTTCCTGAAAAGTACGCCCGAGACGGTCCAAGAGCTCGCGCTTCCGAGCATGAGCGAGGAGGAGATTGATGCACGCGACGCCCTTGCGCCGATGTACGACCAGCTGGTCCTCAAGTCCGGGACGTGGCAGGCGATGGAATCGTTCTTCACCAGAAAGTCAGTATACGACGCCGCCGCGGACACGTTCAGGAACGTCTGGTACCGCCACAACCGCGCTGGGCGCTCGATCCCACCCGTGGAGAGTACACACGGGGGTAAGATCAGGGTGCACCGCACGGTACAGATGAGGATGCGAGGCACGTATGAGAACGGCCCGGATAAGGGGAAAACGTATATCCCGAAAGCTAGGATGGGTTGGCACGAAAAAGAGTTTGAGGACAAGACGGCCTTCGATAAGATTGGGGCAGATCTAATTGAGTGGGTATCGTAGGTACTCTTTTTATCCATACACACATCGGAACATATTTTGTCGAGCGCTTGGTTGCGTATGTAGCGATAATCTAATCTAATCTAATCTTCGAGTTGACGCACTCAGGGGTCGTAAGAATGTCCAGTACAAAACTTCTACCTCGCCTACTATTCAGGCCGACTCCTCTTGCCTGAGCTCACGGTGGTTTTGCGCGAGAACAAGACATGACCACCTGTTCTTTATGGCGGTCAAAAAACACTTTTATTGACTTTCCGACACTTTTATCAGTTCTGGGTATTATTGTGCAGCAGCTTTACCAGTGAGGACTAACGATGGCCCATGCCATAGATGGTTCACGCAACGTTCACGACCGTATTTGGAGATACGGGAACCCTGTAGTACATTGCGCCGGCAGCGGTATTGTAGCGAATTAATGCCGCCTTCACTGTCTTGGAGCACGTCTGGAGTGCCTTTGTGGTATGCTTGCATAGTTTATAGCCTATGAATTGTTTGTTAGTTCTGCAAAAACATAGAGCAAGACACCTTACCTGTGCCTGACATCTTCACCTTTGTGAGCTCAAACATCCATGAGATGATGCACATGTCAAACTTCGAGCAGATTGGGCTGGGCTTAGAGTGGCTTACGGAGAGCTTAATCGTTGTATTATATATACATTGTTATTTACTGGGCTTAAGCCAGGTAGTGCTGGATTCATTCATACATAGATGTAATCCAAAGCCCTGTAACAGCCTGAGTTGTGTACCAACTGTATGGTAGCACCGTAATGCGTAACACTGAGCGTTACAGTATGCAAACAGTTGAAAATGTTGCCTGTTTGCATACTGTAACGCTCAAAGTTGAATTTTGTGTATGTACAATTTGGGCAATTTTTCGAGCCCTGCGGGGTCGAAGTTGCTTTATTGGGAAGTCCAGAGCCCCAAAAGGCAATCGGTTGCTAACTCGAAGCAAGATTTTCACCTAACGCTCGACAGTTGGTTGCCTCCATACAGAATGGGACAGTATATCTGCCATATTTCGTGGAAATTAACTCAACTTCAATGGGTATGGACAATATAGTGTAAAATAAATAACTTCTGACTGTCTAAAATTAGTCGCAACTTCGTGGCCCAGAGAGCAACTTTTTGACGTATAACACTTTAGATGCAACTTGTAGATGGGCAACTTCTCGATGGTCACAGACTAGTATCAACTGGTACAACATGTTGACAGTGAGTAAATGATCTGGCTACATTGCTACAGGAAAATCACTGGATGCTAGAGTTATGATTTTCGATATCTTGGCGTATTTGTGTCAATGCCTCCTGAGCCGCAATGGTATCCGGATCTGCTGGACCTAATGTCAAAGTCTTCCTCTCCAGCACCATTAGCTGAAGCTCCTCAGCCTGCCTAAATTTCTCCAGGCTCTTATACGTGAAGGCCAGATTTGTCATGGCATGCAGGGTGTCTGGATGTTCTGCGCCCAAAATCTGTTTCCTTTTTTCTAGCACAGAAATTTCGAGCTCCTCAGCATCTTTGAATCTTTCAAGACACCAATATGTGTATCCAAGATTCGACATTGCTCGCAGAGTATGAGGATGTTCCATGCCCAATATCCGCTTGCTATTTTGCACCACAATAACTAGGAGCTCCACTGCATCTGTGAACTTCCTCAGCTGTCGATATGTGGCTGCAAGGTTTGACATTGCTTTAAGAGTATTGGGATGCTCTGCTCCCAATATCTGCATCCTCTTTTTCAGCACAGTCACATCGAGTTCCTCTGCATCTGTAAACTTCCCAAGCTTCCGATATGTGGCTGCAAGATTTGAAATTGCTTCCAGAGTATCAAGATGTTCTGTGCCCAACATCTGCATCCTGTTGTTCAGCACAGTCACCTCGAGATCCTCTGCATCGGTGAACCTTCCCAGGATCCGATATGTGGCTGCAAGGTTTGACATTGCTTGAAGAGTATTGGGATGTTCTGTGCCCAATATCTGCATCCTCTTTTTCAGCACAGTTACTTGGAGCTGCTCTGCATCAGTCAATTTCCCAAGACTCCAGTATGTTGCCGCAAGATTTCCCATTGCCTTCAAAGTATCTGGATGCTCTTCACCCAATATATGCTTCCTTGTTCCTAGCACAAAAACCTCAAGCTCCTCTGCATCGGTGAATTTTCCCAACTCTCCGTATGTGGCTGCAAGATGTACCATCACACGAAGAGTCTCTGGGTGGTCATCACCAAAGATGTGCTTCCTCTGTTCCAGCAATGCCACACTGAGTTCCTCAGCCTTATGAAAATGACCTGAGTAATAGTATACCAATTGAAAAGGATAAGGAAATTTGTGAGCAAGCTTTGGTTGGCTGTGGACAACAGAATTTATGTGGGGCAGGAGTTTGATCATAGACATTTGGTCATTTAGAGATGACATAGTTGACATTGCAAGTATAGCTGCTGAGCACTGTTGAGTGGATTTGATATCATTGATGGTTCTTTGGCTCCAGCCATGCACCAAGGGGTGAATGGACAACAGGCTGGAATCGGGATCTTGGGTGATCAATGAGTATCCCTGGATTTCCGTTATTATATCAGTGAAATGGAAATCATCCCAAGTCCCGGCCTCTGTCACAAAGTTGTCCAAGAACTCTCGAGGCTCCTTGATTTGTTCCTCTGTAGGTCCCAAGGGATCTTGTTTGTATGCAGCAGCATTGGAAAAGATTACTTCTGATATTCTTTCATGATGCAGGAAGGAGCATATCTGCAAGAATTGGGCTGCCAGTGGGCCTAAGCACTTGAAGCTTATGTCCCATGTCGTATATACAGACCAGGCATATTTGTCATGAGACTGGGAGGGCAGCCGACTCAAAAGCTGGGCACGATTTTGCTCATAGAGTGTGAGGTATTTTCTGAATTTCCCAGTTTGTGCGATGAATGCACCTGCTTGAACAACTGCAAGAGGAAAACAATAGAGAACCTTGGAAGAATGAGCGAGAGAATAGCAAAGATCTGAAGTACAAATACCTTGACAATCTCTGTTGCAAGAATCTCCGTCTCCGTGGTTCGAAGCTGAGCGGCGCTAGCCAACAAGAGCTCCACTGCATCTTGTTCCTCCATATCGGAGATGTAGTGATGGGCATCCGGTGCATGGACATGGAGCTGAGGATTCCGAGAAGTTATCAAGATGTTGCCACTAGAACTTGACGGGAAATAATTGAAGAGGTTGATGGTAGGGTCATCTGCATTGTCAAATATCAGCAGCCATTCATCTTGATGCGAGGAGAGCCAGTGAGAAGCATCCTCAGGCTCGCTTCCAATTGACTGGGTGAGAGCAATATTTTTCAGCCCACTCTTGATTGTGTCAACTGTGCTGGCATCGAGGAAAAACACATTTGTGAATCTGTGCAGAGTTGAGGATGCAACTAAACACAGGTAGAAAGATCCCACCGAGAATTGTCAGTTTCATCCAAGAATTTCAGGCAAATCTGAGTTTTTCCTGCACCGCCCAGTCCATGCAGGAGACAAATATGCCGCTTTCCGACATGCTGGGAAAAGTAGTCATGCATGTTCTGGAGTATATCTCTTCTTCCACGAAATATGCGAGAAGGAAGGGGGCAGCCGGTGGTCAGAGGAGGAGGTGGAGCAGATGCACTTGCTACATACGGTTGAGTTGCTGCGATAAATACCGCTGATATGAGCATACCGTTGATGTTGAGCTGTACGATAGAGGACAGCTTGGAACTGGGGGTGAGGGCCAGAAGTCAATTTGCAGTGACACCCTCACCATAAAATTGATGCGGAGCCTCTCCAACCTATTTTTGTATCTGGAAAGCTCATCACCAATACTCGTTGACTTGGAAAATTCCGTAAGGCGTCGTCGGAGACCCTTCGTTTGCTTTGCATGGATTTCACCCAGTTTCTGCTGAATTTCCCGCAACAAACTGAAAACAGATGACATAAATAAATGGTGTATATCCCAGTAGACGACACACTGTTGAAGCTCTTCACAGAACTGTTGAAGGCTGCTCGTGACGTTGACCCCATGTTGGGAAATCTTCTCCTGCAGCATAGTCACAATTTCAATGATGCTCTCACATAATTCCTCGAAATCTTCGCGGTTTTTCGTCATTTTCTACAGTCCCAGAGTCGTCAGATGGCTTTTGATATCGAAAGTTGCGACAACACACCTGGACTGCCTCCAGAATCGGTACCACGGGGCCCAAAGCACCGATTACGTAAGGAAACGGCAAGCACTCGGCAGCCGCCATGAGTGTCTTGGCCGTCAGGATCAAGTTGGCTATCCAGTCCACCGAAGTGGTGGTTATGCCGGCGTTAGCGGGCGCGGTATTTGGCGTGGGCGGGGCGGAGGTCATAGTGGTAGGTATCAAAGATGCTGCGAGTGGGCGCTAAAGAAGTGTGGTGCACAGCACTATTAATACCACCCGCCAACGGTAGGCCTTACGCCGAACCGCGGCTCAGGGAGGTGATCAAACCCACGGCTTCAAATATGTATTTAGGATGTCTTCTGGCTCTGTGGAAACGTCAAGCGGACCGGAACTCAACCGGAAGTGATCCTCCGCCATCTTTGTTTGTTCACCAAGCACGGACAAGCACGCCACAAGCGCTCTTTTTTTAGGGGGCACGCACTCTTATTTTAGCGGACGCGTCGTGACGGGAAACCTCCTTGGGAGAGGTTCACACGACATAAATTTGTTTTCTCTATCTCGCTCTTCTTTTACGCCGTGAGATGCACTAAGCCTGACAGTGAAACATCATGGGTGCGTGCAGCATTTTTGCACTGTTTTGTAAGCCGGCTAACCACTCAGATACTACTAGTACCATCGGAAATGCTTGTCTGAGGAGCGATTTTAGTAGAACTGGGTTTGCGAGACCTGCCGCATTGTCAAACGACGCAAGGAAACCTAGATTTTTTTCTTTCTCTCGGTACCAAGACAGTTTTAAGAGACATTGTTGGAAGGCGGCATCCCCGCTAGCTCGCACCATGTGATGCTATATATATATGCTTCATTCCGTACTTCCGCGTATTCTTGGACTACGATGTACAACCTGTATCTGATCTGTTTGCTCCCTATTTCTGCATGACCTGCCAGTTCAACAGACGTAAATATTAATATATTTTCTCAACGATTACTCCTGAGCACCATATACCCCTACTTTCCAGAGCGTCGCGTCGACTCCAAAATATTTGATGGCAGTTACGAGTACTTATGTAATAAGTCTCGTCTCTTTCAGAATGCTCGATCAGCAAAATCATCGATTTTTTCCTGTGTTATGCTCGAAACGTTGAGGGATTTTTTAGGGGCTGTGCTATTGAAATTAGTTGCTATGCTTAATTTCCATTCAAAAAATCATATTGAAAATAGTGGCTGTGTCATTGTTCATGTTATTTTTGAGATTATTGATGGATTTTTCACCGAGTCATCTTTTCCAAAAAAACTTTTTGTCTACCGGTTAATCGGGTAACTGGATATCCGAGCTCTATCTACGTCTTAATCTAATCTATGGATAATCGCACCGGACCCCGGTCGGCTACTTCGGCATCGTAGATGAGCTATCAACATGCTGGCGTTTTTTCTTTGCCTTCCACCCTCATAGCTGTTTTCTTTTGGAGTACATGGCCTCGTACACGCCCTTGTCTATCTCGTCGTACGCCCTCAGTGTTATTTTGGGATCATTGGTGGATTTTTCACGGAGTAATCTCGGTGAAAAAAACTTTTTGTCATTCGGTTAATCTCGGTTACTCGGATAGCGAGGTAGGGACTCAGCCTCAATCTTGTCTTATCATGGTGGTTGCTTCAGCATTGAAACACTTATTATTCCAACGATGCTCCTGTCCTGGAGGATAGAAAAAAAAACTGGTTAGAGGGGAACTATGCCCACAATTGTATTTTTTAACTTCTGCACGGTGTTCATACATGTGTCCCTTGTCTGACTTGAGAATGTCACAATATTGTTCGCCATCCTCAACTCTCAATTTCCTCATGTTCTGAAGTATGGTTATCCAATCATTATGCAACAGACCTCGTGTTTGCATGACTCGGATAACTGCATACCTTCTTGTGTAAACAGGCATCTTCCGCATCTATGTATACCTTTCAAGTTGCATCTACCAGGAATACATTCCATGTACTCTAATTAATATTTAAAGTCTCCACTGGCATACACCCGTGTGTGAATCTAGCCAGCCGCATGTCAAGCAGTGAACAGAGACTATGACTACAGATTTGCAAAGAATGCTCGCCAAGTCCTCGCACACTGCAATTATGAGGTATAAATTACGAAGCTAGTGAATAGTAGCAATCTGAAAAAAAGATAAGTATGAGTTCTGCCAGGCAACGCCACGGCCCTACTACCCAAGTGATTTGATAGTGATGCCATCTAAGATATTGAGGCAGCCTACCTCGTGCGTCACTGGTGTTGCTTTCTCTGATCCATCTGAGAGGAAACCAGACGAATATGGACCTTAATCTCACGAGATTCCTCTCCAACAAGCAGCCCCCCACATGTTTTGAAAGGCCTCAGATCGTATCTCGGGTTCGTATGTAGCACCGACGTGGCTCTTACGGAACTAGACGAACAAATATTGAAGGTTCGTCTCGTTCTTCGCGAATTGGAGCCGTAAAGAGAGTCCAGATCCACTCTGTGCACAGCACTGCAAGGGGTGCTCTTCCTCCTCTGCCGTTTTCCTCCCGAAATCTTGGCCGAAATATTCCTATTATGCAGGAACAGCAGTCTCGTATCAGCAAAACTTCAACTATCGACCCCAGGCAGGTTCCCCTAGTTCTCGGGCAGATTTGTTCCACGTGGCGCGTGGTGTCACAAAATACTCCGGACTTTTGGGATTAGATTCACATCCATGGCACCATTGTATTCCCGGAACCTGAGTTACTCCAAAGCCAAATGCCGCCATGAGAGAGAGGTGAAGAGAGCCGAGGATGAGCAGAACTTGTCCACAAACCCGCTGGACTCGCAATTTTGGGCGAGCAGCCGCGGCTCCGGGATCGTCCGTTGCTGAATTCAGGGATTAAGTCGGACGGAAAGAAGCTACAAATGCTCTTATTCGACAACGATGAGTTAGACTCTTTCCCTCGCTGGTGCTCTGTACATCAATGTAACATCATGGTGGGTGATGAGGATAGAAAATATCACACACTTTCCGGATCCGTCAAGCACTCGTTTTGCAATCCCAGGGTGATCCATAACTTGTTCCGGATGTACATTATCCAGGAAGCGAAGCCAAGAGGCAGGCACCGGCAAATTCCGACATATCGGCCAAGTTAGCCCAGCCGGTCCGATAGTCCGTAAAAACGCTTTTTCTCTCTCAATTGCGCTCATATCCAAAAATTGTTATGGATGAAACCCCCCATTTTCGCATATTCCCTATCTGCCTATGTAATTTTCTCAATAAAAAAGTTTGGTTACCCGCCTTCCCTTTCTAGGATGCCGGATGCAAAAAGCCTAGTATTTCACGAAGAAGTCGCCCTACTCAAAAACCGATTAGGCCGACCTCACACTCAGGATAGGGATCTTTTAACCTACGTAAAATGGTGGGGGAAAAGTTTGCCTTTTCATAAGCCTATTCAAATACAAGACATGCCTGCGCTCCGCTCCGGCACCAGACTTACTTTTTGTATAAACAAAATTAGAACTGGATTTTGAAGCGATAGGGAACAGTGGTCCGCTCCAACACCAGACTCATGCTGAGTAGCTTTTTGAGAAATAAAAAACTGTATTTTTTAGCGACGGAGAACAGGATTAGATTGTCTAGCAGAGAGCGGGGACCAAAAACACGGGCAGTAAAGATGGGGCCCCTGTAGTTTCGAAAGACAGATCAAAAGTTGCATGAAAGAAATCTTATGAATCCAGCAAGCAGACACAGTGTTTTGGCATTGAATTGAAAAAGTCTTTAATGAGCCAGTTTTCCCGTAACGAATCCAGAAAGGCAGCCGGCAAGTCTCATAATTTTTAACATTAGATTGAGCTCGTCCACAATTTCCAGCAATATTCCCGTGTGAAGACAGTCCGGATCAAAGCCATAAAGTCATTGAGGAGCCATCGGGTCCAAGAAAGAGCATATGTTGACAGGCGAGAGCAGTGCATTCGATTCACAGTTTTGAGTCGAAGCCGGAGGAGAGAGAGGCTGGGGACTAGGAGGAAAAACTTTGCGCGCATCTTTATAGGCTGGCAGAGCATACGTGGCCGCAGTGATTTTTGTCAACGCGCCTGCGGCGTATGACTGTGAATCCGAGCCTATTTGCGAAGGAAGTCCCGAAACAGCAACCAATTCGCACTGCGGCACAGCAGCGTAGGTCATAAGGCTTGCACCAACTACTCAGAAGGCTTGATCCGGTGCTGGTGGATGTGCAGAGAGGCGGAGAAGACGGGTCTCAGTGGCTGCAAATGGAGAATAGCTGTGGAACTACTGCGAGCTCGTGGGAGTTGAAACGTTGCAAATTAAGGACCAGGAAGGAGGAAGAGAAACGGGGATAATACAAATGGAGATGGAGCCAAACATGTACAATCTGATTCGAGAGATTTCGTTAAGAGAACGGATAATATAAAAGATTTACTTTTATATTACACGGAAAGGTAGAAAAGGGGGCAACTCTTCGCGACGCTTTCAGCAATTAAGAAAATAGTTACTATCAGTAATGGACAAAAGGCCTGCTGAAGCCTTTCAACGAACCAAGAAGGCTTTCTTTTCTTTATACCTGAAAGTGCTTCGAAAGGAACACCTTTTCGTTCTCCTTTCAGGTACAAAGAAAAGAAACTGTTTTCTAAATTTTGCAAAGTCGTGCTGAAAGGAGAACTTTCAGTATGACCCCTCACCCCAAGGTGCACCTCATCATTCTAAGGTCACGGTGAGGGTCGACGACATCGCGGGGATGAAGCTGAGGACTCAGAGGAGATTTTGCATGTAGATTGCCACTTCCAGGCAGATGGGAGAGGATGCCCTCGGTGAGGTCGTGGATGTGCAAAGTCAGGCGGAAACGTAGGCTTGTTCAAGGCATGTCGGATTATTGCCAGCGGCACGTCACTTAGCAACTGGACAAGGTCAGTGCTGGACAGCCGTACCTAACCCTGTCCAATAATTCAATTTCACTTGATATGCCCAGGCAGGTGTAGAATTACTTTGGAACAACACAAAGGTTGAAATACGACGTAGTCCAAGAAAAATTTTGAGCCACACGCCTTGAAACAAATTCGAAATGAGCACACAGAAAAAATCTTTCTCGATCGAAGCTACAGATCTTTCAAGATACGTAAACAAGTATCCTCGCTTTCCGTCCAATATCGCCCATATAACCTCGGCCTCATTCGGACGACGTGGCATCCCCATCACTGGTGGTACTCTTGCGCGGTGGGAGACAGACCGCGTGCGCGCACTCGAAGCAAGTTCTGCATTCGCAGGGAAGAAAATTAAATCAGCCCGGGACCGAGATAGTTGGGACTGGCGAGTGAGTACGCACTGCGGAATGATGATGCACCTCTCGTATGGGCTACAGTGGCACTGCGGTATCTGTTGGGTGCAAAAGATGCACCCGTCGTCGAGCGCTGTTAGCGGGGCTGGTCGATCGATGATATCAGTTAACATTCGCGTCAGTCAGACCAGTCGATGTGGACTCGACGCACTGGATACAACGACGCCGATGGCGAGCGACGTGAGGAGCAGGGTCGGGAGGGTGAAGAGTTTGAACATGGTTGTCTGGACTCTGGTGAAGAGTATCCGTCCATGTGGATTTTATACACTCGCCAAGAGCCAAGAAGTGAGTAAGTGGGACAAGGATCTTGCGCCCGCTCCTACCCTAAACTGCCGACGGCTTCAACCCCAAATACTAGATCCGGGATGTCGTACGGAATTAACTTTGAGGTGTAGCGGGAGGTGCCTTACTGGGCACCGTACGTACGAACTCCATTCTGTTCCATTCTAAGCTCTTAGCTAGTAGATTTTTCCAGGCATGCCGGGAAGCGGTAGATGTTCATTCTATTCATTCGTATCTCTCATTACATTCTTCTGTCCGTCTCCAACGTTGTGTGTTCCATCTTTCCGTCTCTAACGGTCTTCGTTATAATTCTGAACTAATCCTGCCCCGCGCCTCGGACTTGACTTGCTCAAGTCGCCTGAATAACAAATTAATAACTCATATGATAAATCTTGCGCGGCACGCTTTGGGTTAGAGCGGCGCGATGGAGATCAGCTGCAAACAGGTTTCGCAAGTTCTAGTTATGTAGATGAGCGTTTGAACACGCACACATTAAGCAAGGAGAATAGCCGATATAGCTTGGAGGGCGAAACACAGTTTGTGCATCGCTCGGTGAGTTGCTAGTAGTGCAGAAACTAAGACAGTGATTTTTACTTATTTATACTTTTATACTTATTGGCATATGAATCTTGACGGTTGAGCTGTCTTGACGTGACATTTTTTGACAGAAGCAAAGCCGCCAGACCTGACTCTGGATGGACCTGTAGATTAGTAGGTAGGTATCCTTAGTTTCGTATGTGCCGGCTACTTACTGCTTAAAGTTGACGCTGATCGGGAAACCCCGTCTAAAAGACTACATTTCAATGTGTTCATGGGGTCTTCAGTTCAATTTCACATCACAGCTGCACAATGGAAGCGTAGAATGCTCGACAGGCGTCGCATATTCCGGACATACCCCATACTTGTACTAGTTATATTTACGATACACTCCGAACTCTCTGCATCTTTAACTCTTAAGACTCATGAAACATGGATAGTCATCTGTCAGTAGTGTTATGCACCTACCTCCAGTAAGATGCCCTGTCGCTCTCGTAAATAGGACAGTACAAGAGAGAGGCTCCGTCGAAACTGGACAGGAGAAATAAAGAGAATAAAAGAGACACGATGCGAAATGCCCGCCGGAAGATGAAGGTCGAGGTGGTGGCGAGAGAAGAAAGACACGAATGTTTGCAAAGTGTTTGTGCCGGATTGGCTGTGTTTGACTGTCGGCCCGATCTGCCGCACTCTTGCCATCGACGAGTTCTCCCGCATGCCCGACACTCCAGCAACTTCGACTATCTGCTAATCCTGCTGGTGGTTCCGAACTGGGACGTAGTGGCCTCACGCCGTCGATGCGGTGCGGCACCTAGTTCGGTGTTTGCGGCTGGCATCGTACGCGTCTGTCTCATCTTCCATTTTGCCCATATTGCCGTCTTCCCTACCGTATTTTTCTAGTCCTCCCTTGGTTCTCCTAGCTCATCCGTCCTCTTTGCCGCCGCGCCGCTCCTAAACTCTCTCCTAGTCTCCTCCCCTCAGTCTCTCCTTCGCCATCACCATCCGACGCGCTGCTGGCCGCTCCCGCCTTCGGCCGACCTTTTCGTGCGTACCTTGTCTTCGCCTTTCATTTCTCCGTCCCACACATGCATTCCCTCGTACCTTCTACGCGCTCGTACCTCCCCACCCCTTCATTCCTTTATTCCTTCATCCCTTCTGCCCCCCGCTGTCGCCTGTGCCACTCGTTCATTCCGTGTTAGATACGCGCTACCTCACCAGCACTTCCTCCCCTGCTTGTACACACCCATGCACACATCGCCGCACGCGCAGTCGCTGAATTATCACACATAGGTCGCCCTTGGCCGTGCGTGATTCTCCTCGCCTCATTCCATCTTGCGCCCTACCTCCGTCTTCCCCGCACCCATCTCTCCTTTCCCTCTGCTTTCTCTTCACCCCCGTCTCGGTGCAGCGTTAAATCGTCCGCCCGGACCGTATTCCCTTTCGCCGGCTTGGCCTTGAGCCTGGCACGGTCACCGCATCGCCTCCGCCCGCCGACTGCCACCTCATCTTGGTGCGGCGTTCACTCATACCCGCGGACCGCATCCCCTTTCGGCGGCGCGGCCTGGATGGCGCGTCTCAGCGTCGCCTGCGCGCATTATTCAACACCGTCCAGAAATACCTTCTTTCTTTCGTTCGTTCGCTCTTTCTAGACGCCCCCTCCATACGGTACTCCATTCATAATCCGTCCCACGCCCACACTTTACTTTTCTCCTACCCAATTATGCCTGTTCCATCTCCGATGCTCTCGTCCCTTTGCACGTCTCCACCTGAACGATATCTCTAGTTTATCTCATCTTCCGCTCCATTCCGACTCCGTGCTTTCATATATGCATTCTTCGTTCCTCTCCCTCGTCTTCCCACTACAGACTGTCCCCCCGCGCCATCAACGACAGCCCTTAAGATCCTCAAGATCTGCAAAACCTCCTCAAGCTATACCTTCCCTCCTCAAGCTGCTATGTACCCTCAAACCTCCCAGCATACCAACGCGCGGACACTCAATGGCTTGACTTGGCGAACACAAATGAAGGTGGACACGCCTCTCCTGTCTCTTAGTCTCCATGCCCATCTTCCCTGGCTTCTTGGCCCCTCCTCAATGCCTCCATCTCCGCAATCTTGAAGTACCGAACTTGACACCTCCTCCTTGCCAAGCCCGCCTCCTAGTACATCGTCACGTTGCGCTCCGCCTGCTCGTCGTCAATCATCACAATGCGCCGCCTCTCACGCACGAGGAACGGGTTACCCACAGCCGCGTCGGGCAGCGGCGCGCGCAGTATCGCTATCAAGTCCACGTAGCCCGTATTTCTCAGGTACCACATCCACTTATTGTCAATTCGGTGTGCTGATTCCGTTTCATATTCAGCCCCTCTACTCAGGAATCGTGCGCGGGCTCCTCGATATGTACATACTTTTGCGATTATCTCGCTCATTCGCTAATTTCCTCGACTTGTTTAGCGTTTCTTGATCACACCACCGTTCATGTCGCTTACTTCGCTTTTTTGACGGCCTTTTGAAGTGGACATGGATTAAAAAAGATGCTGCACCTTTGTGTCTGTTTGGCTTTTTCCTCCTCGAAAAGCGGGAAAAGCCACAGAAATTTTCAGGATACTGATGCAGTATGATGTATTTCCGGCCCAAATGTTATAAACTCTCGAGAGGTGCTGATCATGAGAAGCGGATCCCCTTAGAAGACTACCACCGAAGTCCCACGGCCGCCGGCGGCCCGCCACAGCACACTCGTGATACACTTCTTCAGCTTTTATAAGCCTTGCACCGTGCGAGGCTTATACACGCAAATCGTGGCCCCGATGCTGAGCCAACTCCTCTTCAAGTTCGCGTGTTGTGTCGCGGCAGCAGCAATCTCTGCCAGTGCCGAGAATGCACCAGGACTCGCCACACCTTCCCCCCGGTTCCGCATCTCCCCCCTCGACGGCTCCGTCATCGCCCTCCCGACCGCAGACCAGCTCGCCTTCCAAGACCGCGAAATGGGCATGCTCATCCACTTCGAGATCGCGACTTACCTCTCCATCGATGGGTGCAACGGCGTCCCCGGGCTCGTGCCGAACCCAACCCTATTCGACCCGACGCTCCTCAACACCGACCAGTGGATGTCGAGCATCGTCGCCTCCGGCGCGCAATACGCGACGCTGGTGGCGAAACACAACTGCGGCTTCACGACGTGGCCGAGCGCGGTGACGTTCAAGACGCGCGACAACACTACCTCGCGGTATAACTACACCGTCGCAGACAGCCCCGTCGCTGGAGCGGACGTCCCTGGAATGTTCAGCGCGAGCGCGGAAAAGGCGGGGATCGGGCACGGGTTCTATTACTCCACTGTTGTGAACAACTTCCTCAACGTGCAGAACTCCCTGGTCAATGCGACATGGGCGCCGGGGGAAATCAGGATCACGAACGAGACATACGACCAGATTGTAATTGCACAGCTGACCGAGCTGTGGACGAAATATGGGAAGCTGACGGAGGCAAGTGTCGGCGACTCAAGTTCTCTCACGTCATCTTCTAAACACGGCTTTGTAGCTGTGGTTTGACGGCGGCTACTCTGCAAGCCAACAGGCGAGAATCACGGCGTTGCTCCAGCAGCTCCAGCCGCAGGCGTGCATCTTCAACTCCTGTGACGCCAAAGGCGCCGCCTGCCTCTCCGCCAATTCCATTCGCTGGATTGGCACCGAGACGGGCCTCCCGAACGAGGAGATCTGGTCGACGGGCGTTACCAACGATGGGGGAAGCCCGACGAGTCCCTTTTTTGTGCCCGCCGAGTGCGACACGACCCTGCAGTCTGGCATTCGGTGGTTTTGGGGTGTGAACCAGCCTCTGCGGCCTATCTCGGAGATGATTGAGGTCTACCACCAAACCGTCGGGCGGAACTGCCTGCTTGAGCTTGACCTGGCGCCCGACCGCAGCGGGCTTATCCCCGCCACCCATGCGGCGCGGTACAAGGAGCTGGGGGACTTCATTCGGTCGTGTTACGGCCCCGGCAGCGCCGTCGGGAGCGTGGTCAATTCCACGACTGGGCCGAGTGTGACCCTGACGTTCGACTTCCCCACCTCCATCGACCGCATCGTGCTCATGGAAGACCAGACCGCGGGGCAGGTGATCCGTGCGTACGAAGTACACGCGAAAATTGTGGACGCGAGCGGGATGAAAGGGACGCTGGATGTGCCGATGACCCTCGTGTCCAGCGGGAAAAGTGTGGGCCACAAGCGGATCGATTTGTTCAGCGCGCCCATCACGGTGACTGAGATTGTGGTGAATGCAACCAAGGTTCGCGGACAAGCCTGTATGGAGGTCGGTGTCGGTACACCTCTGCGACAGTCTGCCGTCCTGAGCTGACGGGTCTGTAATATGATACTTAACACTCTTCGTTCAAGCTTCCTCACCCTCGAGCTGAGTCTGGCCACCAATAAGAGTGCGAGAGTAGGGCGTGTCACAGAACCGATGGGGTAGTTCAAGATCAAAGTCTGCCGTCTTAACACCTCATGTCAGATTACGTCTCACTCTTACTGTCACATTCACGTCTGAATATACACGACTATCATTGTTGTAACTCACAGCAGAGTCGTCCTGGTTTCAAGTGGCTTTGAGCGGAAGAAATTCACCGAAAATCCCTTCGGAAGTTTTCAGGTTCGCACTGGTTCGAACCTGTTCGAACAGGTCCACAAGAATCCAAAATCTTCGAACCTCGAACTTCGGTTCGGGTTTGCTGACGCCACTACCTCTTCTTGCAGACTTGTTCTGAAATGGTCTCGCAAACACGCCGCTCTGTTATTTCAACTACGCTCACACCACGCCCCGCTAGCGAAGCACCTGCACTGCCTCACCAAACTTCCCTCGCCCATCTGCCCGTGCTGCAATGAAACCCCCGAGACGGTCGAGCACTTCCTGGACTATTGCCCTGCCCATGCGGCGGCGCGTAGGGAGCTACACCGAGCAGGGGGACGATTAGCCAGCTACTCCAAGCACCTGTTGACAGACCCCAAACTCCTCCCGCACCTCTTCCGGTACATCCAACGATCGGGCCGCTTCCACGCCGTATTCGGGGACTTCAAAGAACTGCCACCTCCCGACGAGCCTCCCAAGTAGTTTATTTTCATCTATTCCATTTCTTTATATGCCTATCTCTGCTCCGTCCTACTTATATTTCACATAGAGGTCCCCGAGCCCACACTCATACCCTGCGGAATTTCCGCTTGCCGCATCTGCAAAGTCACGAGCCTGAAACACTTTACATTGCCTAGACAGGAATTTTTTCACCCCGTAGCACAATTTACATAGAGAGTTGTATTCCTACAATATGTCTTAGGCACAAAGGGAATAAAACGATGATTCCAAAAAAAAAAAAAAAAAACTTGTTCTGAAGACTTCCCCCCCAACTGACCCTCGGCTTTCCACTTGAACAGCCCCGGAAGCCGCCGATTTGAGCATCGACAGTGCTGCTCCCTGTGGCATCTAGATTCAGTGCTGCCATCGCAGCAGGGAGATCTACGGAAACGCACCCTGGATAGCTTCAAGTTACCTCGGGTCAATTCATATTTGCCGAAAATGCGGGATACCGACGTGTAGCGGGACACGGGGGTGGAAAGACTGTACAAATAAATTCCGGGACTGCGGGAAGAAAGTTTTCTAATGCCAATACATCGCTTGGACCAAGCAAACTGCTCCCAAATTTTTGGTCAGTTGGCACAAAGTTTGACCAAGAATGAATATTGTTATGCAGTCTGACTGGTGAGCCTGTAGAATTCCATTCCCCATTATCAGAGACTGTGGCCAACTAACTTTGTAAATGGTCAGCACTGGTTGAACATTTTGAGTTTTTCAGTGGAAAATTTGGTGAAAGACTTGAATTTTTTTTCACCTATTTTTTTCAGCAAAAAAACAGGTGAAAAATGTAAATGTATTTTCACATTTTCTCACCTCATTTTCATTTGAGTCCAGAAAATGTGAAAATGTTTTAACACTGCGCAAGAGGTCCTCAGGGCCTCCTCCTCGCTCTCCAGGAACACCCCGCCGCAGGACCGCCAAGAATCGCGTCAAGTCACGATGTGACATTCTGTGACACTAATTAACACACCCAGGACAGAGTTCTTTCGACCTAGGTAAAATGGTGGGGAAAAAGTTTACATTTTTACAAGCCTTTTCAAATGTATCAAAAGATTTAGTTTTATTTTAAATGAAAAGGTATGAAAATAGGGCAACTTTTCGCAACGCTTTCAGAACCTACTAAAGACTGGGTACTCAGCCACATAGACTGCCCTATTTTTTTTAGTGGTGTATGCGGCATTCGCAAGCAGAATCCAGATTTTTTGAGCCCGGTTGGATAATATTCTGATTTATTTTGAATGTTTTAATTTACATCTGTTTACGGGGAAGTCGACCGGGCCTGATGCACCAACCTTGCTAGATTAGCCCAACAACCTGCAACTCACAATAGATGTTCAAGACCCTATCTTAGCAGACTGTACCATTTTGACCAAGGGTTCACCGCATTCTATCTTCGCATTGTGAAACATTTTTAGGTGGGCATTCTTAGCTTAGCGTGAGAAATTCCTATAAGGGGACATTCGGGCGGCGTTTTTGACACATTTCTGGTCTATTTGGGCCATGGCATCTAGGCTATTTTTCTTTTGATTTTTGAGCTCCGTATGCTGTTCTGCGTCGTTTTATCCCTGAATTGATTTTTATAAGTGAGCCACAAAGATCACATATCCTAAACCGCGTTAGGACCGATTTCGATGCAGTTGATGGAAAAGCACCAGAAGCAGGCAGATCCTCACAGTCGTCGGGATAAATGAATGGGTTCGGGGGAGATAATGAGGACGCACTCAATTGAAAGGTCCAGAGTTTGGCGGAGTCTATCGCATTCGTAGAAAGCACGTCTAGGCGGCGGGAACTGTGTCATGATGGAGGTGGAAGCGTTAAAATTACGAGAGTTGCGTTGAAGTTGCGGGAGACGCAGCTACACTCGTCAGCTTCCCCCAAAGCTATTAAATTCGTCTAAAACGGGTCCAATCGCGCCGATCGGGCAGGGTCCGGGATGGGCCACCCAGAATGCCCATATTTCTCAATTTACAATATACGGCAAGGCAATGCAGCAAAACTCGAAAATTGCGGTTCGTAGTCGCCACAGTTACAGCAACAACCATTGCACGATGCAGTGAGGGCTGCCCTCGAAGATGATCATTGCACTCCTGCAGATTGATTTGTAGATCAGAAAACTATCTTTCTTCTGGTTCTGTTCCTGACAATGGTGCTGCTGCGGATTGGTGTGAGCTACGCTCTGAGTGGAGATGGAATCCTTCCGTTGTGATTGCATCTCCCTAGGGTGGCAGATGTTGTTGATCATCTGCGGATGGCCACACAGCTCTGTTGTCTTTTATCTTTGCTCCCTCGTCAACTGGGGTTGAGATGCCAATGTGCGTAGTGGCGGAATTGAAGTTCAACAGGATTCAAGTACTATTCTCATTGCTACATGTGAAACATATGGTCTATTTTCGGTGCGAAACATCAACAGATCCTTATACCCGCAGATATGATGCTGAGAATGCACGTAGAATCGTATCTGTGGGAAAACAGCAGGCGGCGAAACGTTACAATATAAATGAACTTGATCGCGAATCAGATGAAAATCAACTGAATGGCTCGCTTTGTCTCACGAGTTGAATTGACTGTGGAATTTATGTGGAATCCTACCTGCCATAACGGCGGGTTCGCAGGAGGCCAAAGGCCAACGAGTATATATCAAGCAGGGGACATGGGGACTAAAGGAACGATACACAGGGGCAATACAAGTAAATCAAGGAACACCGCATCAAATCAACGGGTCGCCTGAGACCGGTGATGGACGTCGTCGGCTTTATTTCCAACACGACCTTCCATCATTTAACGTTATAACAGCAAACGTATTTAAACTATGGCCGCCAAAGAGCATAAACTGCCGGTTGCCGTGTGTATAAGCCCACTGTTTATCTCTTCTTGTTTTTTGCCGACTCATCTTGTTCGATATGTTTGCTCGTAATGTCGCGGTCTCTGTTCTCTTTGCCTTCTCCGTTAACGCGCAGGTGTATGTTGAATTTATGTATGCTCTTATACCCTCCTTGGTTTTCAAGTGTCTTGGTTTTTCTAGTGCAGGGCAGGGTTTCAAGCTGCAAACTGTACTCAACAGTGCCAAGTGCCTGACCGCGAGCAGGCTGGCGAACGGTGCTGCCGTCGTCATCGAAGACTGCAGCACGAATGCTACGTCCCTCAACACGTGGTTCTCGACGCCACTGGGCCCCACGGGTTTCGCCAAGGCGCTGTCCGCTGGAGGTTTTTCAAGTTGCCTCGATGTGACGGGTGGACCTTCCGGAGTGGCAGCCGACGGGACGAAGCTTCAGATGTGGGCTTGTAGCGCCACAGATGGGGGTAGGCGTTCCTCCGCATCCTCCTCAGCCTCAGAACCTCAACCGCCCATAGCCCAAGAGTTCATTTTCTCGGAGGGTTCCACTATTGAGTGGGGCGGCGGAATAGTGACGAATGGTTTCAAAGTTTGTGTATTATGAAGTTTTCTCTGAAAATATACTGATCAATATTTAGTGTTTGTGTGCCGTGAAGTTTCTCTGAGGATGTACTAATCTATGGCCAGGTGTTGATGTCACTAATGGGGTCACCACCAACGGGAACCAGGTGCGCCCGCCGTGAAAGCAAGTAACCACGGTCCTAATATCAACTCCAGCTTCAAATATGGGAATGCGGAGGGAACAACAGCAACCAGAAATTCAACATGATTCCCGTCTGAATCATTTTTATCAAACTGCAAGTGCGGACTTACACTGCGCGAAGGACAACTAACCAGGACTGGGTTGTCTCCAATAATTCGTAGCTTTGTGCTTCATCCAATCAGCTGTCGGGCAATACATATATATCATACGTAGTTTTCATGTTGTACAAACGAAAACGGCGGCCGAACGAAGTGAAGGGAGTAAGCTTGCTTCTGCGTTGAGTATCTCTGTGGACCTTCGAGAACGCTTAGAGTTGGGAATTTGAGTGCAACTTCCTTTAATTTCTTATTTTGGTTACGTGCAGTAGTGATCTTTTTGGGGTCCTTGCGAAAGTTTCAAACAGACAGAAGTGAAGTCGATTGGATTCTGCGATAAGTCAGACAGCTCCGGCTTTGAAACCCCGACTTAGCAACATTTTCCACTCACATCAGGAAAACCGGATGTCACTTGACAGCACTATGCAGCGCAGGCCGGTTGCCTAGGTTCTGTATTATTGCTCCCTTCCGTTGCTCGCCCCCGTGCTCAATGGACAATAACGATGGAAAAACACAAAAGTGGGAGGGAAATGGAATTGATATTAGCAGCATATCTACGATACAGGCCAATAAATCATATCCGTCCACTCGTCTTCGTACCCCATTCCTACTCCAATCGACCTGGCTCCACAGATGCAAACGACGTACCATGGACCCACATCTTCCCATCGACCCACGTGCGCATCGACGACGTAGACAATTGTGAAAACATGCACTGTCTGGGATTTGACGAGTGACAGCCTAAACTCCACAAGACAAAATACATACCGAGCGCTCCAGCACCGAACACAATGCAGACCTCGCTCCCGGCAACGGCATGTCTCTGCGTGATGACGTTCTGTACAGTCATGGCCGAGACTTTGCCTGTAAAGATATGAGAGACAGAGTGCATGATGACTACGGGACATACGAACAACATTGAATGAACAGGCCTGACCCAAACTGAAAAAGTAGTCTGAGAAATAATGAACACGAGGATATAACATACCGTCCAAACCATCTGATCGCACCGCACAAACAAGGAGGATGTCACTGTATGCCTTTCAATCCTGACGAAACCACCTGAGCACCTGGCGAGGACTCTTGGATGAGGGAGCATGCACCGCAAGATTCCTGCGAGAGGTAGCACCATCGTCAGCGATGGGATGAGGGAAATGAGTGGCACGCGCACCAGATGGATATCAGGGACTAAGTGGAGAAGATGGGGCATTTCAGAGTAATGTTGGACTGACACACTCACAAGTGTAGGTAGCGGCATCGACAAGGGGCGAGGGGAAAGGACGAAGGCAGGATGGTGGAACCATTGTGGCAGCCTTGATGCACGTGTGCGCGGACTTTAAGCGCCGATCAAAGCGGAAGCCCTTTGGCTTGCTGATGGCACGATGATCCTTGCACAACCAAGACGACAGGGTGGGGGAGAGAGCTGGACGCTCCTCGAGTGTGAGGTGACGCGGCTGACACGGCCACCCAAACCAGCCGGGAACGGCGAACGCGACGCGGCAGCTGCGTCACCCCCTCAGTCGCGGATGTGGAGTAGAACGAGCACGCCAGTCGCCGATCCGACTTCGAATATGGTCGCGGGACAAGGAAGAGGCTGAGGTAGATGTCCAAAGTGGTAGAATGAGTTCAATGCGCCTCCAATAAAGTAGAAAGGCGTCGGATTTCCACCTTCCTTGTTTCGCGACAATCTCGGGGGGTACACCACGGGAAAGAAGTTCGGTTGCGCCACCAATACGAAAGGAGTGACTGGTGAGACATGGTAGTCCAACAGTTTCCCAAACTTGGTTCCATCTGTTCATCAAGGCATCCTTGCATAGAACAGATGAACCCGATGCTGTCTGAAAATAAAACAGTGGGGAAGAGGAAGGTACAGGTTTGTTGATAATAAGATGGTGTTCCATAGAGGCTACTGGATTGAGGGAGTCTCGTTGGCTAACTAAAAGTGTAGCGCCAGCGTACCCAGTAGTTTTTGTCCATGGTGCCTTTATCGCGTAAAAGTTTTTTCCAGCGGGATCGCTGTCAAAAGAGATGGAAGTGCGTGTAGCGAACTTGGAAGGGTCATAGGAAATGTGGGAAGTTGGTAATAGTTCCCCGAGTCGATTGCAGCCGAAAAATGCGCATTCAGCGCAAGCTAAGACGGCAGAGTCGAATGTGTTGTTTAGACTGAGATTCTCACGCAGGGCTGAAATGTGGGGAATAGTGACTGGTGGTCTGGGGGCCCTGGTGGATGATTCGGGTACAAGATTGGTGACGCCATTCTTGATGAAGCGCAAATGATCATCCATAAGCCAAGAGGCACCATGTACAATGTGCCAGGCCCGGACTGCACTGACCCAAGGTATCAACTGCACTGCGGGAGATCCTGCCAGCCCAGGAAGCAATAAACATGGCGATGAGTTCCTCGGAAGCGGGCATGCGATCATTTTCTGGAATGTCCTCCAAGTCGCAGAACTCGTGGAACCAAGCTAACCCACCACCGTAGTTGGAGTGAGAGCCGGTGCCTAGTGCCGCATCTAAAACCTTGTCGTGTGCGAGTAAAGTCGCTGTGGAGAAACGATCTCTTCGTGCAACTCGTATCTTCGCGCTGTGTGGAGAGTGCCAGTTTTTAAAACGGTGGATGGCCAAGACATGGGGTCTGAACGAGGAGGGACGGATCTTACGGGCGGAAGCCTTGGGTTTACGAGGTTTGGAAGGGTTTGGATCATAAATGTATAACGAATGGTGAGGTCGAGTTTCTGAGTAAGCCGGGGGCATCTAAAACAAACAAACAACAACTTGAATACCGACTACTGTGCCAATTTTAGGTAAGGTACGAGCTCATCAGGCAAGGCGAAGGAGACATTAATACGAGGGAGTGGTGAGGCAAATGCTTCTCCTTTAGAGAAGAGGTCTGCTGGGTTGTCTTTGGTGGAAATAAAAGTGGTTGTGATGACGATTGAAAGTAGATCCAAAATTTCATGTATGCGAATTAGAGACCTGTTGGTTGGCTGATTTCGGCCACGTCCTTTAGCGAAAGCACCCAGGGTTCCTTTATTGTCGCTCCTGATTTTCAAGTGACAGTTGTGGAAATTGAGTGCTCTAGCCATGTGAATGGCAAATTCGAGAGCGACAGTTTCTGCGCCACCAATTTCTCGACCTTCGCCAGTCCAAGGAGCACACCATTTCCAGGCCTGCCAGAGGCCATCAAAGACGACGCTGATGCCCCAGGAAAGGCTGGCGTCAACGAATATGTCAAGCGGTAGCATGATGGGATCTGGCAAAAGGCTACGTGATATGGAAGCTGGCGTGTCCACCAGTACAAGTCAGAGAGAAGCGTAGAGGGAGGGTAGCGCTTTGAGTGAGGACTGGAGTTGCCGAAACATCTGATGAAGTGTAAAGAGAGGCAGTGTATGGGCGTCCGCGCAATAAGATTTGGCAAACATGCTGCAGGGAACCGTGCACAGTCTGAACATCTTTGAATTTGAATCGGCCACCTCGTGAGCCCATCAAATTGACGATTCGTTTGTGATATTTATCAAGTTTCTTGCGTGGGACATATACTCGTTGGTCGGGGATGTCCCAATCAAAACCGATATATCGAAAATCTGGTGCGAAATCTTCCCGCTTGACATTGTGCCACGGGACACCAAGTGGGCACATAATATGCTCAATTTGAGCCAAGGATGATGGGGGAGAAATATGCTCGTGAGGATTGGCGTCCAGGGAGGGAGTTGAGGGAGGGATGTAGAAAGAGAGGAAATCATCAACCCATTTAAAGGCTGTGGGAACACCGTGACATTTGACAATTTCCAAAACTGCGTCGGCTAAAATGCCCCACAGTCCTGTAGCAGTTGCGAGACCCCAAGGTAGGCAGTGATCAAGGAACATCCAGCCCCGATGTTGGAAACAAACATATCTTTTATGACCGGCACATAGTGGGATCATTCGGTATGCCTTCGAGACATCTGCTGTAGCTGCTAATGAGCCGGCAGGTAATGTAGACACCTGGTAGTGATGAATTAAGCTAAGGCTCCAATCATTTAGTTCTCGTGTATGGATCTTCGCACACTAAACGGAAATGGTATCTAAATAGTTTAAAACAGTTTATTAACGGTATTTTTGAAGGAGTTGTATTTCCACCACCAAGAGACTGTTTCTGAGATGAATTTTCAGTCCTAAATGTGCGTGAGGGTCCACAGAGTGTTTGCTAGCCTTCCGTTGTCTGTAGGATGTGGAAATACGTGGTGTTGCGTATCAGCAGACACATCACACCACGCAGTGGATCTTCCCCAAGGGGAGGCATTCCTCTTTGATCCCGCCAGCACCCGCAAGCGTGCAATATTTCAGTCATTTGGTCGGCCCTGATTTGAAGGAAAGTACCTTGAGTGTTATATGACCTCCAAAAATCGCCGGTGAGGCCCCCGTTGCTCACTGATATTATCCCCACCGTTTAAACCGTTTACAAACCGTTTGTTTATCGTTTAGGCCCCTGGCTACACTAAACGGAAATAAAAACGGTTATAACCGTGTATAAACGTTTACACACGGAAACGGTTGGAGCCTTAAATTAAGCATTCAAAAATTTTTTAAACAACGATTTTTTAAGAGAAACCCCGACAGGTGAGATTTCGAAAAAGTGCCAATATGCACTGTAACCAGTAAATGGTTAAAATGCCGATATACATGAACAACAACCCCGATGGACAACAAGTAATGTCAACAACCCCAATGGGCAACGATAAAAGGGAATAAAAAATTTCCCCGATGGGCAACAAATTATAATAAATAGGACTTACGAATGCGGCGACTCCTTTGAAAGTACCCCAAGAGGTTGGAAAGTCGTCGGAGTCAATTTCGTCGTTTACAGAAAGTAAGGCATCGCCAACAAAGGACAGATCGTGAATGATTCGATACTCGTCAATTGAGCCGGCCTTTTTGACGAGACCTAAAGGGGAAACACGAAATGGACCTTGGAACACCGATTCGAGCTCCGCCACGGTGAATGGGCCGGAGACTCTACCAGCTATGATCTCTTCAAAGATGTATTGGTCGAGAACTTGGGGTTGTAGGTTGACGGAAGTGTGATTATCAGCAATAATGGAATGAGGTAGTGGGGAAGGATGGCCGAATTGGAATCCGTGACGCAGTCCTTCTGTGAGAGTCGGAAAGGTGTCGTCTAGTTGGAAATTGTGCATGAATTGTATCCAAGAGTCTAGAACGAATAGAGTAGTACACTGTTGTCGGAGGATTTCGTCAGGAGGTGGGATAAAGGCAGGGGTTTTATTGAAAATATCGGCAAAGATTGGGTATAGGGTATCATTGTCGAACCGGGTTAGCCGTGAAACCCAGTCATCGAAGGACCTAGTATGGTCCGATGCGCCACACCCTGCACAAGTGTGGACACGGGAGCAGCTGGGTCCTGCGGAGCATGTTCCTCTGTTAAAATGGAAACATACTGCATTTCTGCCAGGGTCGCGGAGTTCACCATTGCTGGCATGGGAAATGTGGAGGGGCTTTCCGTTGAACTGCGAAGTTGCTTGGCAATTGTTGGCCCAGTGACCAGTCTCCCTGCAGCACCTGATAATACCACATATCACCTCTAGTTGGAGGGAGGTTGATGTGGTGTACCTCCCTCCAATTAGAGGCAGTTTTGGGTTGCCATTGTGCCATGTGGGCGGATCACTGCCATGGCAGGCCCAGGGAGAAAAAATTGATTCTGCTGCCATTTCCACACCATTTTTTTTTGGGGGGGGGGGCGGGGAAAGTCAGTGACTTTTGTGACTATTTAGGCATTGTACACCTACCACGGCTGCCACCAATACTTTTGGGTGAAAAATAAAAACATAAAAAGTGACCCCCCAAAAAGTCAGTGACTACCCAATGCATCACTTTTCTTACCCCCATGCCGCACCTGCCACGTAAATGTAAGAGGGTCAGTAACCTTTGTGACTGGTTCAAAATGCCACCACTGCCGCCGTTTACAATACCTGGTCAGTAATGATTTTGTGACCCGGCATTCATGCCACGCCTGCCACAGGTCTACCGAATTGGGGTCAGTACAGTTTGTGACCCAGTTCATGTGCCATGCTTGCCACAGGTCTACTAAATTGAGGTCAGTACAGTTTGTGACCCAGCTTATGTGCCACACCTGCCATGCATACCCTGGGCGCAGTCAGTCAAGATTGTGACTGGGTTTGAGCTGCCACAGCTGCCATACTACCAAGTGGACTTGTGCAGTTTGTGGTCAACGGTGCCACCACTGCCACACCGACCGCCCCTGCCAGTCTCTCCACCACAGAGCTGCCGCGACTGCCACCAGATCTATGGCCTTGCTGTTGGTGCCACCCCTGCCATACATGCAAGTGGACTTGTCAAAATTTCAGACATCTAGCCATGGCTGCCACACAAAATCTTGGCATTGATATATAAAATACAAGTTGTAGGAATATGTAGATCAATTTTTAAAAAAGGCGCTGTCCAAGTTGAAGGGGTGGGGGAGCATAATCAGTCCGAGTCCGAGTCCGAGTCGGAAGATGATACCAATGCTGCTGCTGCCTTTGGGGGCTTGTAGGTGGCAGCATCAGTGTTGGAGATGTTGGAGCTGTTGTCGTTGTCACCATGTGCCACATTTGAAATGGAGTGCATCCCTCTGGGAGTGCACTTGAGGCGGCTTTCCCCCCTGCTTTCTTCTTGGGCTTGGCCGTGGCAGCAGCAGTGGATGTGGCACAGGCGGCCGGCTTTGTAGCCTTGGTGGCAGACGCGGGAGCCTTCTTTGACTTCTTGGCAGTGGGCGCCTCTTTGCTGTCCTGGTCCTCCTCAGCGGCATTCCGCTTCCTCTTAGGTGCTGTGGGCACCTTTCCCCCTTCCCCGCCTTCTTCCCCTTCACTGGGGGCTCATCGTCGGAGTTGGAGTCAGCACCAGAGGACTGAGCATCCTCCTCGTCCTCCGACTCGGACACCTCCACCGCCTTCCCCTTCCCCTTCCCAGTGCTGGTGCCCTTCCCCCTCTTCTTCTCTGCTGCCTTACCACCCAGCTTCCTTGTGTGGCGAAGTACTCCATGGGTTGGTCACCATCTGTTTTTGTGAGATCTGACACCGAGGAAAGTGTCATGGCCATGGTGGATGAGGGTGTGGGGGGGTCATCGGGGATCCAGAAGGTGGGCATATGCACACCATTGCCATAAGAGGCACCAAGATCTCAATGTCGGTGTATTCGCCTTGACGACTGCTACGGGCAGCTTGGGGAGTGGCTGGAGCACGGAAGACAGTGGGATGTGAGTGTGCACCAGGGTCACACTGAGCATGCCATGCCAGGATACAAAGAGAATAAGAGCTGTAATGGGTGCTACCTCTGCCGCTGATGCCTTCCACCGCAAGCTTACAGCTATCCCTGTGTCAATTGGTCATTTAAGGTTAACCACACAGTTATTGTCAAGACTGACCAGGAAACAAAAGCCCCTGGTCCTGGAGAGCAGCAGTTGGGGCTTGTAGCAGGCCAGACTGGGCTGCACTGCTTGGTGGTGGTTGATCCGGGGTCCATATGCAGTGGGGGATCACAACAGCTGGCTGACTGGGACATCCTGTGGTGCGAGCAAGAAGGCAAACCACTTTTTTGAACATGTGCCACTTACGAATTCACTGATCTGTGCGGCTGCCACCATTTCCATGACTTGAATGCCACACCTGCCATGCGCTGCCACAGCTGCCATGACCTTGGACAGATTTATTTCTCGCTGGCGGGGGCGACTACATTAACTATTAGTATTCCTTTGGGGCCCACCAAGTCCGGCCATAGAACACCATTGTATCCATTGTCTCCCCCTGGAAGTGGGCCTGGATTCTGGCTGCCTTGCACTCCTCCTCACACAATTTCAGACCTTCAAGCTCATCCTTGTAGTTTTTGGCTTTATTGAGTGCTTCTCTGTACTTATTCGCCAAGGACTTCTCATGCTTTTCATCGGTCTTGTTGGCCCAACGCATATGCTGCTGGTGGGTGAGTGCTGGCCCATGTCTGAGTAGATGTTAACTTTGTAGAAAAAACAAAAAGAAATGCACACTTCATTCTGAACTGCTCGTGGGCACAGCAGATACACTCAGTGTGCTCCACAGTCTGGGCTTCCAACTTAGCAAGATCCTTCCTGGACCTACGCCATGTTAGTGTTGTAGAAAGGGAGAAATATCAGTAAATTACTGCTGCATCCAAAACTTAGCCTTCTCCGCAAGCAGCTCCCAATGGCTGAACAGAATGCTTGAATAAGGGTTTGGGTTGCTAAAAAAAACTTACCTCTCCTAGTAGCATGCCTGCACAACCTTGATTGTGGTGGGGGAGAGGGATCTGTTCACGGTCCTCTGCCCATTGTTTTTTTGACAACAAGGACCTATTATTAATATTTATGACTCTGAACATACTGGGAGGCAGCAGAGAGCAGACATACCTGCTCGATTCGATGTTATTGGAGGTCTTAGAAATTTTTGTAGTCGTCATGGTGGTTGAAAGCAAAGTTGATACAGTGCAAACATCCAGAAACACAGGTATTACATGCACTTCAAACTACATTTTGCTACACACCTGGGAATCCCGCCATTTTTTACGTAGGGGTGCTTAATGGTATTTACAATAGATTTGCCTCCTCAGAATTTGTCTAGAAATGTAGAAGGAAGTGTGGCACACCATTAATCTGGGGAAGTTGTGTAACGAGTTGGCGATAGCCCCGTAACGAGTTGGCAATAACATTGAAAAGTCCAACAGAACGCCATTCTGTAGACCAAAAAAAAAAAAGCTATGAGGGACCATATTACAAGATGTTCTGCTGGCTCAGAGTTCTGAAAAACTGGTGTGCGGCCTCTCAACAATAATGTTTTGTCCACCCGGACATCGGACCGCAACCCGATTGATGGTGGCATTGGTGGCAACTGACATGAGCGATCATTTTTGGTGTGGTGGCATTCCTGGCAGTTCACCTGGCATCCGTGGCAGAAGCAAAACAATGATATGGCATTGGTGGCAGGTATCAAGAAATATAAGTAGATATGTGGCTAAGATGTTGACTGGAGTTCCTCCATTGTCAAGAACAAGCCAGCACCCATCTTCTACCTCTCCAGATCCTCTGCCCGCTCCCGCTCCGCCTCCTCTGGAGTCAGGGAGTCAAAATACTCCTCCTCCGACTGGAACCGATGCTGAACCCAACGAAACAGGCCGCCCGTGGTGTATTGGGTAAAGAAATACAGGGTTTCTCCCTTGGCAGCGATTGAGATGTTGGAGTGGAAGATCATGGCACTAGGGATGCGGATGGTGGAGCCAGGGGGGAAACTCAATGACCTGTATCAACAAGCTGGAGGCGCTTGTTATCAAGCGTCTCTTTGAGTTGACAAAGATGAACCGGTCACAGACTGGTAAGCCTAGTGAAGCTGATCAATTCAAAGCTAACCAGTCTCAAGGGTATAAGCATCGGCGCCATATTGCAAAGGCCCTTCAAGCATGGTTAAAGGCCATTGGAATGCTTTGACAAGGGCTGCAAAAGCCCTCAGTCCTCCGGGACCCGAGCTGAGCCGGCAGCAGGTGGTCGACTACAGCTTCCTATCTGACTTCGACCTTCTCTGTGACCCCGCCATGATCATGGTGGTGAGAGAGTGGGGCACACCAGCTGCCTGGGAACTCCCGGACTCATACTTCCGGATCAAGCATGCAAAGGAGGAGATTATTTACCTCGATGTGGAGATCCGTCATCTGGTGATGCACATTTGCGACGAGAGGGTGTTTCTCTTGAAAAAGGAGGCCAAGATCCGGGAGACAAACCCTGTGCTGGCCTTCTTTGTAGGGAGATACCGACAGGAGAATGGGAGATTTGATGCCAGCCACCTCAAATGTTTCGCTCGATTTGCTACCAAGATCAGCCCCAGGTTTACAGCTGATCTCACACCTGGTGTTGCCTTGGAACCAAAGGATTCGGTGGTGGAGCCTAGGTTGGAAGAGCCCTGTGACATTGAGGCTGAGGCAGAGAGGGAAGTGCAGGATGCCTGGCAGACAGAGAACGTTAGACTGCAGCTGGAGAGTGAGAAGTCGGTTGATACTGATGTGGAGGATGATGAGGGAGAGGAGGCAGAGGAGCAGAGAGCATCTGAGACTACAGAGAACATCCTGCTGATCTCAGGGGATGATGATGAGGAGAAGGGGGAATAGTGTACCGAGTTGTGTAGTGGTTTCGAAGAGGCGCCCACTGCCAAGAAGTCAAAGAAGGCTGCCGCGTCTGCCACCAAGGCTACAAAGCCGGCCACCTGTGCCACATCCACCGCTGCTGCCACGGCCAAGCCCAAGAAGAAAGCAGGGGGGAAAGCCGCCTCAAGTGCACTCCCAGTAGGGATGCACTCCATTTCAAATGTGGCACATGGTGACAATGACGACAGCTCCAACATCTCCAACACTGATGCTGCCACCTACAAGCCCCCAAAGGCAGCAGCAGCAGCAGCATTGGTATCATCTTCCGACTCGGACTCGGACTCGGACTGATTATGCTCCCCCACCCCTTCAACTTGGACAGCGCCTTTTTTAAAAATTGATCTACATATTCCTACAACTTGTATTTTATATATCAATGCCAAGATTTTGTGTGGCAGCCATGGCTAGATGTCTGAAATTTTGACAAGTCCACTTGCATGTATGGCAGGGGTGGCACCAACAGCAAGGCCATAGATCTGGTGGCAGTCGCGGCAGCTCTGTGGTGGAGAGACTGGCAGGGGCGGTCGGTGTGGCAGTGGTGGCACCGTTGACCACAAACTGCACAAGTCCACTTGGTAGTATGGCAGCCGTGGCAGCTCAAACCCAGTCACAATCTTGACTGACTGCGCCCAGGGTATGCATGGCAGGTGTGGCACATAAGCTGGGTCACAAACTGTACTGACCTCAATTTAGTAGACCTGTGGCAAGCATGGCACATGAACTGGGTCACAAACTGTACTGACCCCAATTCGGTAGACCTGTGGCAGGCGTGGCATGAATGCCGGGTCACAAAATCATTACTGACCAGGTATTGTAAACGGCGGCAGTGGTGGCATTTTGAACCAGTCACAAAGGTTACTGACCCTCTTACATTTACGTGGCAGGTGCGGCATGGGGGTAAGAAAAGTGATGCATTGGGTAGTCACTGACTTTTTGGGGGGTCACTTTTTATGTTTTTATTTTTCACCCAAAAGTATTGGTGGCAGCCGTGGTAGGTGTACAATGCCTAAATAGTCACAAAAGTCACTGACTTTCCCCGCCCCCCCCCCCCAAAAAAAAATGGTGTGGAAATGGCAGCAGAATCAATTTTTTCTCCCTGGGCCTGCCATGGCAGTGATCCGCCCACATGGCACAATGGCAACCCAAAACTGCCTCTAATTGGAGGGAGGTACACCACATCAACCTCCCTATGTGGTATTATCAGGTGCCCCGCAGACCATGCAGGTTTGAGTGGAAGTGGATGCTTGAGGATCGGAGGGCCGAAAGGAATGGCCGCGTCCGCGGTTTCCCCAGCCGTGATCCGACCCACGATGGTTACCGGTGCCTCTCATTTGCGTGGTCACCATGTGCGTATTTCGACCCCCACGGCCACGACCTCGTGTTGAGCTTCCAGCGCCACGGCTGTAGGGCTCGTATCTGTGGTTGATGTTACCGACGAATGTATGGGTGGTGTCGTGATTTTGACAGCGGACATCGATGTCATGCTGGCTGCAAAGATTAAGCAGTAAGTCCTTTCGGACCACTGAAGGGTCTTCGCCAACTGCCAAGTTTTGTGTGCGCTTGGTTATGCAATATTTGACTAATGCTGTGTGGTAGTAAATGCGCTGAGTGTAGTTCTTTCTGAAGTTGAAGTGAGTCTCCCACAAGGCGAGACGTGCGGGGGTGACTATTTCAACAATACGCAAGAAATTTCTCGCCGCTTCGTCATATTCTGGTATGGGTATATTCACTTCTTCGTTATCCTGTAAGTGGAATGTTTCACTGCAGCAGTTCCATCTTCGAAAGAGATCTTTCAAGAAGTGTCTGGTGGATGGAGAGCATGGTAGGTGAGCCTTTCCTCAGTTAGATGTGTGAATGGAATATAATGCCGTTCGGAGCAAGCGGTTAAGAATGTGGGGGGTATATTTGAAGTAAGTTGAGAGAAATCAATATTAGGATCAATGGGGGGAAGGGTTTTCAAAGCTTTCGCTGAGAATGGGTGGAGTGGGGCGGTGTTTGTCACAGCTGGGATAGGTGGTGCGACTTGGAGAGCGGCGTGTGCTTGTGTGGCAGCAGTAGTGGCAGCAGTGACTGCAGCCATGAAAAAAGGGTTGGCTGAAAGTTGGTTCATATTAAGCTGTTGGGGATTCGGGGGAGCTGGGTTCGAAGTGTTTGTCCAGGAAGACGACGAAGTGGCATTAACAGTGCTGAGTGGGCTGGAGCCAGTGACACCGGCAGGTTGCCAGTCGTACCAGTCATGGTGTTTGAGGTAAAAACGAGTGCCGAAAGAGTAGTACGAGTATAGTAGAATCTGTTGTATCTGAAGACGAGTGTGTAGAAGAGAAGAATCCGAAACTATGATGGAACCACTGTGCTTAGCAAGCCCCCACTCTTGATCGTCACCTGTCGTCGCCAGTCATGCTGGTTGTCAAGTGCTCCTCGCCATCGTCTTTCGGGCAGGGATAAATCTGAGAGTTCCGCATTAGACTGCGGTGTGTCGAGCTTCAAGGATACCACCGACTTCTCCGGGCGAGCGCGCGCAGTCAGAACTGCGGCGCTGTGTGTGTGCATGTCCGAGCTTTTGGGGGCGCAATTTGTGTGAAGTGCCTGGGTGTGGCAATGGCGTCAACGGGTGGCTCACATCGTCGCAGCGCTTGCAAAAGCCACTTCCACAAGTGCAGAGGAGATGCGTGCATCACCACCATTGCTGCAGCCGACGCAGGTGCGCATCGCATGCAGATCAGCCAGCAGCAGCGCTAGGCGCCTAGTTTCTGTTTTTCCCTACCAAAGAGAATATTTCGAATTTATACTGCTTCAACATGACCTTGACGCAAGGGTAACTGACCAGTTAGTGCCTCATTGTGTTGATTCACGCCTTGATCCGCTACCACCACCATCAAAAATTTCCCATGCCCCAATGCCCCCGCCCGGGCGCGTGTCGCATCCACCCGAGGACGCGTCCTCATCCCTCCCTTCGCCTTCACCCTCCCACATCGAGCTACCAGACGACACCCCTCCTCTCGCCGACTCGCCTAGTGTTCTCGTGGCCAGGGTACGCAGCCTGCTTGTCACAGCGCAAACCAAGAAGTCCGCCCCGACCAAAGCCACATACGCCTCCCTCTTTGAAATGCTGGACAGACTCGGCACCCTCCTGGATGTAGGGGATCTCTTCGACGCCAGACTCAAAGCCTTCAAGAACGAGCTGGTCGCTGACCTTAACTCTACCATCCACTGCGCATCCCCGGCACCTTCATACGCCACCGCCGCCTCAGCCCCTCCCTCCCCCCACCTACTCCCTCCCAAACCTCCTCCCTCCGCCAAACCCAGCGAACTGACCATCGTGCTGGACAAGACCTCCGTCATCCCCTCGCTTCCCGTACCGGAGATCAAGGCTCGGGTCGAAGCAGCCCTCGCAGCCACCAACATTGCGAATCTGCAGGGAATTGCCCTCCGAGGGGTCAAGGTCCTACCCAGGTGCCGACTTGTTGTCGCCGCGGAGTCGGACAAGGCTGCAACACTCCTCAAGCAATCGGCAGTGCACTGGGTGCCGAAGCTCGAGAAGAACAGCGCCCTCGTCATCCCGCGCTGTCAGATAGTCGTCGACGGCGTGCCCACCACCTTCAACCCGTCCTCTCCCGACGCTCCTCACACCATCTACGCTCACAACAACGCCGCCATCTCCGACCCCTCGTGCATCACCGAAGTGCGTTGGATCAACCCCAAGGCACTGAAGATTCCGGGCAAGAAGGCTTCGTCTCTCCTCATCACGTTCTCCGACCCGCTCTCGGCCGATCTCTGCATCGCCCAGGGCGTCGCCGTCGAATCAATGATATGCTACGCGCACCGGTACAAGGAGCCCCCTCCGCAGTGTTACAACTGCCAGGGCTACTCGCACATGCAGAGTGCCTGCAAGGAGAAGGGCCCCACCTGTGCTCGCTGCGCCGGCCCTCACTGCACCTCTGCCTGCCACTGCGCTTCGGCGAAAGGTAAGTGCGCCGAGGGAAAACACTGCCCCCACTTCTCCCCGAGCTGCGCGGTTTGCAAGGGCAAACACACCTCTTTCAGCAAGGACTGCCCAGTCCGAGCGAAGGAACGTGAGCTCCAAAGTGCCCGGCTGCGTGGCAGGATTTTCTTTGACCCCACGTTCGATCCATGCACATCTGCCCCCCTCCTCTTCTCTCCTTCCACCGTCGATGCCCTTCCCCTCCCCACCTTCCCATGAACTTACACACCACTACCTATACCGTAGATACTTTACGAATACAATCGCTCAACTGCCTGCCATAAATCCTACTCTGTTCTCCTTTCTCTCCTTAACTCTACCGACCCTTCCCACTATGATATTCTCTGCATACAAGAACCGCCCCCTAATATAGATAGATACTCTTCCTTCTCTCCCCCTCAATAGGACCGCCTCATCCCTTCTCTCCACGGGCAAACCCCCAATACTTTACTATACATTAATAAATCAATACCGTCTTCTTCTTATTCCCAAAATATCATACAATCCTCTTTTATTACCTCTGTCTCCCTTACTTTAGATTCCCGTACAATACATATTTACTCGGTATACTCTCCACCGGAGTCAGACGACTCAGCGATACACACACTTCACCATTCCCTCACCTCCCTCTTCCCCCTCCCCTCAGGCCACTCGTTCGCAGTCTTTGGTGACTTTAACAAGCACCATCCACTGTGGACTGGCCCATTCTTCCCTTTCCGAACTGAGCACAGCGACGCGACCGCCCTCATCAACACAATGACGGTACACAGCCTCGCTCAGATCATGAAGGCAGGGACCCCGACGTTCTTCTCGGCGCCACACAACACCTGGTCCACCTTAGACCTCGTGTTCATCTTGAAGGAGCTGGAGGACTCGCTCATCAAGTGCTTCACGGTCCCTGGGACACGTTTCAGACCACCTAGCGATCCCACTCGCTTCTCCTATGCGTAACTCATCGTGACCCCCCGATCCGCCGCAACTCCGTGCAGCGGACTGGGATGAGTGCCCAGCCCTCCTTGAGAACGTCTCAAGCCCACCCACGCCCACGCCTCCCTCTCCTCTCACCGAGGACTCGATGCGTACGCGGACGCCCTCACATCAGCCACGGCCATGTGTGATCGAGGCCCACATTCCCTTGAGCGTCCCATCCCCCTTCGCCCGTCGATGGTGGAGCAAGCAGCTCTCGGGGGCTTGGGCGGAGGATTGCCGCGTCCATCGCGCAATTGTAAGGACGATCCGACGCACTGAGTTGGGCGGTGATGAGGGCGCGAAGAACACTGTACCTCAGTGCCATCAGGCGAGAGAAAACGCGCGCGCTGGAGACAATGCTCGCGAGGTACCCCGCGGCAACATAGGGACCGCATCCAAATACGCCCTCCAGCCCGTGGGGACGTCATCCAACTCCCGCATACCCGCCCTCGCCACGCACGACGGATCCGTGGTAGACCACACCCAACCAGAAAGCCGCCGTCCTCCACCGCAAGTTCTTCCCCTCCGAAGCCACCACTCGCCCCTGCCCACCTCCTAAGCGTCCCTCCTCGCCCCGCCCCCGCCCCCACGTTCACTGAAGACGACATCCTGCGCGCCATCCACAAGATCTCCCCGTGGAAAGCGCCCGGGCCGTCCAGCATCCCCAACGTCGCCATCCGCGCTGCACGCCATGTCTTCGCCCCGCTGCTCCTCAACATTCTCGCAGCGGGTCTTCGTCTCGGGTACTTCCCTGCCTCTTGGCGCGTGTTCATCACTGTCACGCTCCGAAAGCCAGGGAAAAGCGATTATATGCAGGCGGGCGCCTTCCGCCCCATCGCTGAAGAGGAAGCTCTGGGCAAGGTAGTGGAGTCGGTGCTGGAAGGGTGGCTGTCAGCGTATGCAGAGGCCAACAGTCTCCTCTCCCCGAACCAGTTTGGGGGGAGGGCAGGCCGCTGCACCGTCGACGCGCTACTGCAACTCACGCAACGCATCAAGGACGCCTGGCGCGCCAAGAAGGTTGTGAGTGTCTTGCTCATGGACATCTCACAGGCCTTCCCGTCGGTCAGCCACAAACACCTACTTCATACCCTCCGCATGAAGGGTGTTCCCGACGAGATAGTCGCCCTCCTTGCCAGCTTCCTCTGCGACCGCTCGACCACCCTCCAGTTCGACGACCACACCACACCTCCCTGCCCCGTGCCCAACGGCCTCCCGCAAGGGTCGCCTCTGAGTGCTCTCCTCTACCTCATCTATGCTGACGAGATCCTTGGCGTGAACACCATTGGATTTGTCGACGACACATCCCACGTTGAGACGTCGTACAGCCTAGCTGAGAACGTGGAGAGGCTGGAGTCCTTCATGGAGGAGGAAGCGGGCCCTTGGTCGGAGCGGAAAGGCTTGGACTTCGAACTCTCCAAGTTCCAACTGATCCACTTTGTCTCCCCACGCCGCCACACCAAGCACTACACCCCCCTCCCCCTCACCTTCAACGGTATTACCATCACCGCCTCCACGACCGCCAAACTCCTCGGTGTCATCCTCGACTACAAACTCAATTTTCGGGCCCACGTCGAGCTTGCGCAGAGCCGTGGAACGAAGGCGACGCTCGCGCTCTCCCGACTCTCATGCACCACCTTCGGGCTCCCCCACCGGTACATTCACCAGCTGTTCCAATCAGTGGTCGTCCCCCGCATGGAGTACGCGCTCCCGGTGTGGTACAGGCCCGTTTCTCCCAACACAGATGCGAGAAGGTCGGGGTCGGTGTGGGTAGCCAAGGTGCTAGGGAAGGTACAGCGGCAGGCTTGTAAGCTGATCACAGGCGCGATCCGCACCACGGCGACGGACGTGATGGACTTCCATGCCCACGTCTTACCTGTGCACATCCGCCTCAACAGATCTGCGTTCAACGCTGCCGCACGCCTCGCCACCCTGCCGCCCTCCAACCCCGTGCACCACACCTTCCGCCGTTGTCGCCACATCCCCCAGTTCCACCACTCCGCCATCCACCACCTGCTCGCCGCGTTCCCCATCCTCAGACAAGACTTCGAGATCATTGACTCCCGGTGCACAATCACACCTGCCGCCGGGTGCCTGTCAACCCGCATCGCAGCGACGAAGGACCAGGCGAGGGCGGAGATGGATACGATAGTGAGGCAGGGCGGGATGTGCGTGTTCACGGACGGATCGGGATACGAAGGAGGTGTGGGAGCGGCAGCGGTAGCGGTGAAGGGAGGCGTGCTGGGAGTGGTGAGGAAGAAACACCTGGGCTGTGGAGGGGAACACACCGTGTTTGAATCAGAGGTCACCGGCGCAATCCTCGCGCTCGACGTCATCAAGGCGACGCCGAGGCTCACGAACGCCCACCTATTCATGGACTGCCAACCCGCCATTGCGGCCATCGCATCGCCCAAGCCGCAACCCGGCCAGCATCTCCTCGCCACTTTCCACCTCCTCCTCCATCATCTCCTCCGCGCTCGCTTGACACTCCGAGTCCGGTCCCGGCGCACGTCGGCATCGCTGGCAATGAAGCGGTCAACGCACTCGCGAAGGAGGCCGCCCAAGGATCCTCATCCCCCCTCACCACTCGCATCCCCTCGTTTGACCGCCCCCTCCCCATCAGCAAAGCCGCCGCCGTCGATGCCGCAGGTAAATTCTTCCAACAGCGATGGCTAGCGGAATGGGCCACCTCCCCCCACTCCCAGCGACTCACCACTTTCGACAATCCCACCCCGTCCCCCGCCACTGCACGCATGTACGACGGCCTCAGCCATCCTCAATGCAGCATCCTCACGCAACTAAGGACGGGGCACATTGGGCTGAATGTGCACCTCCACCGTTTCCATCTCGCCCCCTCTGGTGACTGTTCTCTGTGTTTCAAACCAGAGACAGTTGCCCATTTCTTGCTCGCCTGCCCCGCCCACCACCGTGCCCACTGCACTCTTATCTCCCGCCTCGGCACCGCGCGACTGTCGCTCAAGACGCTGCTTTCCCGCAAAGCCGAGCACAAACCGGTCTTAGACTTCGTCCGAGACACGGGCCGCTTCCCCAGATATGCCTTGTAAGCCCCTGTTCATGCGCCCACCTCCCCTTTCGCTTCCCTTACTTTACCTCGTCTCTCTCTCTTATATAATGATCGTTACTTTACTTCACTTGCCTCGCACACCATACCGTCATGCCTTATAAAATACAGTACACACGCTCATAGCACCTTTCACGTCTCCACCCTCCCCTGCTCCACTCCACGCACCACCTCCATTCACGCTAGCCAACTCATAGTCATTAGATAGCCGTGCCACATGGGCCCCAAGGGGCCCACGCGCACGTTAATGGAATAAAATAAAATAAAATCATTGTGTTGGCTGCGAAGTGGCAGAGTGTTGCATAGTACTCCATAGTGTGTGGTAGACAACCACATAGTACTCCATAGTACTATGAAATGCTATGGGTGCTATGGAATACTATGGTCACTATGGCCAAGTATGGCTCGGCTACGGTTTTCCTGATGCAGGCATTTATACCACTTGGCAATGGATTGAGTGACTGAACTGTATTTTTTGTTTAAGTTTCAGCTACCAACGGTTGGGAAGTTTACTTATGAATTCTGCGGAAAATAACAATGCCATGTATCCAACGATTCCATCTTTCCTCCGAGTCATCAAAGCCCACATCTTTGCCCGATTCTCCAGCGCGGTGGAGAGCTTCTTCTTCTTCTTCTTCTTCTTCTTCTTCTTCTTCTCCGCCTTTAGTCCTCGTTGCTGTCAAATTGAAACAAGCTCTTGTTGAGATCTTAGGGACCGGCGACTCGCAAGTTGCTGGCAGCGGTAGTCGGCACGAGGAGTTTGATGCCGCTTGCATCAGCTGACACGGCTTCCGTAATCGCCACCGCTTCTCGCTGCCACCCCGACATGAACAGGGACCAGGCGCAACCGCCTCCTCCTGTGCCTCGCCAAGTTGTAGCTCCCTCTCTGCCTTTGCGCACGCTATCTCAGGATTATCAAGGAGGAGGAGGAGGAGGAGGAGGAGGAGGAAGTGGTGCGAGCTCCACCACCTCGAAATGTGGTTCCCCTACTGCCTCCAAGGGGGTCGCGCAACCCTGGCAATGCTACAGCTCCGGTGGGGACCGATACAGCCTTTACCGCTCTCCTTTATCCTTCAGACGACACAGCCGTTTCTCGTGCGATCCCGACCATTGACCTGGCCCTTAGGGCCCTCCAGATCACACGTAACGCCGCATCTGAGGGTCTCTATGAGCTCACTGCTGCCCGGGACACTCTTGCCGAAAAATATGCTACTCTGCAGCAAGAATGTCTGGATCTCAAGGCGTCTCTTACATCAGAGCGCGAGCTGAGACAAGCGGAGCAGCGCACTCAGCAGGCGACCGTGAAGGGCTTCGCACACCAAATCGATCTGGTCATCCGCGAGGAACGCAGGACATTCGCGGAAGCGATCCGGAAGGAACGACAAGAATTGGTGGAATCATTCGAGAACGAAACTGCGGCAAGACGAACTGTACTGGAGGCAATATGTGTCGAGCGCGCGCAGCTAGAGAGAACACTTCGGGAGGAGCGGGCAGCACGGAAAGTGGAGCAGGAGACGGCCCGCTTCGGGCGCGCAGAAGCGGAACGTTTGCTTCACCAAGAACACACTGCGAGACGAGCCGTTTTGGAGGCGATATGTCTGGAACGGGCAAAGCTGGAGGCCACATTGGATCCCGAACAGTTCGCGCGGAAACAGGACCAGGAGGCTAGTCGACTAGAGCGCACCGAGGCCAACCATCTTCAGCAGCGTCTGCGCATGGAGATGGCGCAGATCGCACGTGAACGAGACTTGCTCGCATCCCGACTGGATGACGCTCTCCATACCTCGATGCTGTCTGCTCCGATACCCCTCCACGGCCCCTCCACGGCCCAACCCAGTGAGTATCCCACACTCTGTGCCATCCCCATTTATACGTCACTTCCCGTAGCAGGACGCATTGTCGTCAAGCGAGAAGCGAAGATTACTGCCGTGAAAACGGAAGAATCTGTAGATCGTAAGCTCTCCTTATACGGCTTGAAAACTAAACGAGCCGGTTCCTAGGAGATTTAGTCAGTCCCCGGAAGCATCGTCTTCCCCCAGACAATACTATTCAAGCGCCGACGCATTCCGCCTCGAAGCCCTCCCATGACTCCTCCGCGAACCCACCCAGTGAGTGTCGTACACCCAATGTCGCCCCAATCTTACAGGCCACTTAGCAGAACGCATCGTCATCCGCCGAGACCCGAAGATTACCACCGTGAAAACGGAAGACTCTGCAGATCGTGAGCTCCATTCCGCGAGTACGGCGTACGGCCTGAAAGCTGATGGACCTGATTCATAGGCAAATTTGTCACTCCCCGGAAGCGTCGTCTTCCCCAAGACATTGATATTCAAGCGGAAGGGCCGCCGAGTAAGATGAGCAAGTGGTCGTCGACTAAAACAGCCACGGTATCTTGGCCGCCGGGGACTCGCAAAGTAGAGGTTGTTATTACTCGTCAGTCGCGCGAAACTGCCTCCAGCTCGCGCAATGTTCCTCTTGTGTCCAGTGGGAGTTCTTAGCTGGGAGGTGAGATAATTCAATAATTCGGGCAATCTCAACCAACCATTCTGCATAGCTCCAAGACCTCTGGCGGGTTCAATTGCTGCAGTACATGTCTGACTTGGTTTCTGCCGGCATTGTCGAGTTTGACTGTTGATAACCCGACTCTGTGTTCTTGAATCGGTGAGTAGATAGGTTGGCGGAGTCAATGGTACAATTGACTGTGACGGAGCCATACAGAAGCTATCGTAGCAAAGGACTTGTGAAATTTCTTGTTCTATTCAAATTACCCACGAACACATAACGAGCTCGCTGAGTGCGTAATTTGGGGGGCGCAGCAGCAAATGGGAGAATAGTAGTGCTACACTGAGTGCAGTGCATTGGGATTTTTTAGTACAATGGGTACTTCGTATTTATCTAATACTAAATTGTACAGACTAATCTCCCCGTCATCATTCAACTTGAACAATTGCGGTCGGCTGGTATGTAGGAGTCTGAAAAGTTTTAATTCACAATTCACACTATCACGGGAGGTTCTAATATTTCCGAACGCCTTTGGACGCCTCGCACCAGTGTAAGTCGGGATGTTATCGCCTCGGTGTAATTATAAGGTAAGGAGTCTGCATTTTGCTCTTGCGTCTCTCGGTACTCAACATGCTCTAAGGGGGGACGGATCTTTGCACGCTCCAGTGTCTGCAAAGAAATTGCTGTTGTGGATCTAGTAGCGAGGGGCATGTCGGATGATTCCTGAAACCGTGGAGCTTCTGCAGATCTAATGAAGCTTACCATGAGAAGTTCCCTTGTACGTACGTACCATCGTTTGCTCATTTATGGACCGGAGGAGCTGAAAGTTCACAATCAGCAGCGCGTCAGGCCCAATCCAGCGTTATTGATCAGTAGAACTCAATTTTTTCCAACACGCCGTGAAAAAGCAAGGATCCGTTCATTCTGGTGTTTCTCCTCTTCCAGTATGTTCACTGTCGAATAATGTGTGAAGTTCCTGCGAGGATTCCGACATCCGTTGTGGAAGTGTACTCTGTCCACCTCGTGGACATAGTTCTTCTCACGGTTTACATGATCGATGCAACTTTGGTAACACTTTCTTTAATTATTTTGTTCCTCTTATATTCCTGCACTACACTCATTTCTCTCTACTATAACCCACTGGGAACTGGGCCACCCCCAGGTAGTGGGCCATTGGCCAATAGTTACCCTGTCACTTGGTTTATGTCACCCTTTGTATTTGGGGGATGGAATACGACCTCAGACCCTTGTTTGTGCAACGTTTGATGGCGGCATGCCGTGCGGCTCGAAAGTTATGGCATGTTTGACAGCCGAATATTGCCGTGCGAACATCACCGCTTACTGGCACCAATTTCAGTTGTCTCATCCTCGACAAGTTCTTCACCGATTCACGACCTTTGGGGCTCGTTATGTTCGCATTAGGGTTGAAGCCCTTAATATGTGCTTTCTTGGCCGATACAGCTTGATTTTGCTCAGCTTTCGTCTCATCCAAGCGCACTTGAACTTTCTGGGTGCTTGGCATTGGCCGCTCTGCAGTGAGTAAACCCTTAATGATACGGATAGCCGATGTTGCATATCCATTCATAGGACCAATTTAATGGACTTGGAAGCAGTTTCATCGCAGTTATCCAGGCAGAAATACACAATTTGGCCGCCTGGTCCGCTTCCTGATATTTACCCCTTTTGGACTGCCGCCGAAAATAAATTACTGAAGCCCACACCGCACCACTAAAAATCGGCCAAATATGCTTCACAGGTCCATAACAGGCCTATCTTCGATTCTTCCAGGCCATAAAACCCCATTTTCAGGGTGTGTGCATGTTGCTATTCACTGATTGCTCTTAAGTGGCCCACTTCCCAGTGGGATATAGTAGGATATAGTATTTCTCTCCCAGATTTACTTCACCTATGCACAGGAGCATTAGAATACACTCCATCACCGAACGAATGCACTCAATATGTCAAGATCTCACAGAGGAATTATTCACTATTGAGCATTTCAACTGTGTCACACACATGTTGCTTACAGTAATTAGCCGTTGAGCGAAACAAGACGTGAGAGCGAAACACTACGTGCTTTGCCCCTTCGGCTACTATGGCGGGGCCGATTTCTTTTCGGGTGAATTTAAGAGCTGTAAAATGCATACCTGTCAAAGGATTCGTCTAAAGAGCAGCTCTGTGGCCATACATGAATTGATTTGTTTGGACCACTTTTTGCCTATTTTTTAATTGATATCATTTATCACGGATGGGCATGTTGTGAGGCGTCAGCTGGGTGGTTGGACAGTTATGGGAGGTTTTAGAGGTCATAGAGCTCAAATATGGACACCCCAGACCGTCGATACTTTCCCCCGAGGTTATAGCAATGATGTCCTAGTGTTTCGCTCTCCGGTGAATCATCCATTTTCGATGTCTCCAAGAATTGGCTTTGTTCACCACGAAACCCCATAGATTGTCACAAATCCTTTTTACCACCATGTACCTATGAGCCATCTGCGTTGCCTGGGTCAATGAGATGGAAAGGAATCTATCACCATTCCCCCAAAATGGGCCGCGCGGCTTGGGCGTCTGGCGCAACGCTTAATTGCTGTATATATTATCCACCACAGATATTTATTTTGGGGTTTGGATGTTGTGGAAGATGTGGCGCGACCCCAAGGAAAAGACGATGCTCATTTGCGTACCCAAGGATTTCGTGGAGGACCAGAAGGCTAGCATCATGGCCGAGGTCCAAGCCCAAAAGTCCGCGGAATGGGTCAGGAGCTCAGATGTCCTTCTCGCGTGGTTCTGCAAGGTGCGTGATTTTAGGCCAAAATAAATCAATGTTCAATGTTAGGACTCAGACAATGCACTACAATCGCGATAAACCAGACCAGACACCAATCATCATTCACACCGCCGTCGACCTGCGTCCCCACCACATCTGGGAGGATGGGAAAGCACTCTCGCATTCCTATGTCCACAATGCCATGTCTACCATCACGCCCCCGCCCATCCCGGCCAGCACCCTCGCAAATTCTAGTGTTACCGATTTGGCGCTCCACATCCGACGCGCAATCAAGGCATATACAGCAGACTTGGAGAGTATCAGGGTGGACACCTCCTTCCGTTGCGCGAATCCCACGAAGCTGCTTATTCCGTGCACCACCGACGACGAAGCAGTGATCCACTCCAACTGGTGCACGGCGAAATTCGGGCAGCTCGATTTTCCGGGCGCCGCGGTGGGTGCAGGCGCGAAAGCCACGGTGCGGTCCATCCTCGCATACTTCTCATATTCCATTCCGCTCCGCGGATCCAGCGTCGTTCTGAGCGAGGAGGACGAGACGCTGTGGATGTTCTATTGCAAGCAGTCAGGAGTGGGAGAGGATCAAGCAGAATGGGGCGGTACAGTTTATCTAGCCCTGTTGTAGGTCAAGAGCTCAGGGTCTGTGAGCGAAACCGGTATCACGCGGGATACGGATGTAAGTAGCACGCGCAGTCGTAGCACATGTGAGAAGAAAGCAATGTTGGTGTTACATGAATGCAACACAAATATCAAGCAAGTGAAAGTATTAGGATCAAGAACCCTTATACAATTAGTCAACACGGGGGACTTTCACCAAAAGAAGCCTTTAAACGGGATTGATATCTCCGTTTAACGTGCACTTGGGATAATTCACCAAGTACTTAGGACCGCTATTCTAACGGGAATGTATGCTCTAGTTGTCGTTACACTAGCGCTAGACACTAAAAGTAGTAGATAGTTTAGGAGCACTTGGCTTCACTGAAGATCACACGGAGCAGTGAGTTCATTTGGTAGTTGTATTGGCAAAGATGTAAGATGTCTCACAGGAGGGAGTCAGTCCTCTTATATATTACAGTGGTGAGTCATAGTTACATGACTGACAATGACTACAAATACGGTACTCAGAGCCTTGCATCGCTTATGCGGGTGCCAGGATTTGAGTTGTGAACTGTGAGAATAATGGATCAAATGTCAAGCACTAATCAGTTCGCAGCACGAAATGATTTACAGAGCGCATAAATAAATACAGGGAAGCTCAAAATAAATATGGTGGATCAGGAAGATAATAAATAAGCCTACGAATAAATACGTGAATATCCATCACAGGATCACTGCAGACCGTTCTCTTCAGACCGAAAAAACTGTCTGCAGGGTCAAACTACTCTACATAACTGTCCAGCCTATGTTAATGCTCTAATTCACGACTTATCCAGTCCCCGAACCATCCGGCCGTACAGAGGGACTGGATTCGAATTCTATACTGCAACAAGCCCGAAGTTTTTTCGCTCTCTCCTTCTGTGTTCAAGACTCTTCTGTACGTGCTGGAACTATTTCAGAATATTAGGTGCTTCTATTGGGTGTTCCTTAAGCAAAATACCCGCGCTGTGATCTCTAATCTGTGTTTATGGGAAAGCAGAATGATCAAAACAGTTTGAAAAGATCGTGAAAGACTTACGGAGTCATGTTCGGAAACGTATCCGAACTCCCAACTTAGCGTGGCCGTCCAGGTAGGTGTGCGGGTTTAAAATAATGCGATATTGTTCAGGAGACAAGGATTGAACACACAATGTCCCCAGGATTTCGGGTTCAATTGTTCGTTTTTGGCACAGTTTTCTGACATGCCGCCATACAGCTAGTGTTGTGCCGGGATCGGGATCGGGCTCGGGCTCAAGCCCAAGCCCGACCAAGCCCGGGCATTGAGGCCCCACCCAGGCCCCACCCGAGCCCGACGTCAGGTAGGGCTCAGGATCGTGCCCAAGATTTTCTATTACCTGAGGCCCGGGCTTGAGCCCGGGTCGGTGTATATATCCTGTGCGGTACAATCTTGGTGAGTAATTCTGATTTCAATTTGACTTAGGACCTTCCTCTAGACTTCTACAGTCTATTTCCTGAGACCGCGTACCTAGTAATGAACATTCTGAGATTTGATGCAGATCAACTAACATCTTCGTCAGTTCCATAGGCCATTTACAGCTGCAGAAAATCCCTGGGAGGTGGGCAGCAGCTAAACGAGCGTTTCCATCGTTCAAAAACTTACTATATATGCTGTGAAAAAAAATTGCAATCAAGCCGGGCTTGGGCCCAAGCTCAACCCGATCCGAACAACACTACACTCAGCTGTGGGCGTAGAATTTCAGTTGCTGTTACTGAGTTACATTAATCAGTACCCTTGTAGTATTTTCGCTTCAATATAAATTGTCGAAATTTGAGCTCTTCAAGAAATTGACCTCGTTCTCCACCAAAACCACTCAAAGTTTTGAGGATAGACATCAGTTGGGAAAGATTTTGGACCACAGTCAGCTCCATGGTGAAGAAATCACTGCGCCAGCTGAGCACTTCGCTTTCCCATAAATTACTGTATGTGACAGGAAAATACCCAACATTCATGTCAGCGATTGGCAAGCTTCTGATCACGCTTCAGACCAACGTCAGACGACATACAGGTCATCCAAAATAAGAGATGAGAGTAGAACGGCCAGGGATTTTTTATTTTTATTTTAAATATCATGCATAATTCGCACAGGGTTTTTGTTTTGCAACATCTGGAACGTGATAGAACAGGTGACCGCCGCATTTGGAGCTCCAAATTGGGGGAACGAGTCAAAAAAAAATCTGAGAGTGTCATTATTTTCGGGAACAGCTGTAATATTGCCACACTCCCTTTGGATGTGAAAGAAGAAGTATGTATTACATATGAGGATGTTGTTTTTGGCGGAAGCCGATTTAAACCCTGGGTTTAGGCTGCCGGAGTTTTCTTTTCTTTTTGCTACTCCTTAGCCACTCCTTATATTCCTCTCCATCGTCTGAAAAACTCTGGAAAATCAACAAGAAAAAAAACAATCAGATATTATCTATCCAACCAATTGGCTCAGGAGGTCAGCACAGCCTCGCCATTTGGACGTTGGTTGGGAAGTCAGGCTTATTGTTTCATGCTCAGAAATCTTTTCTACTTTGAAGAATTTTGTATGCCAAAACACCCTAAGAAAAGAATTAATACCTTTTCAATTATCTACCTCGTAGTTCGATTTTTATGGAGAATTTCACGATGCGACGCTCTCAACCTGTTTTCTTGTCCCGGTTGATAGTCGCATGCTAGAACTGTTTGCAAAAAAATTGATATAAAACACGATGGCCTGGCAAGGCCGGTTCCGAGTCAAGCCCAGTTCAACTTGAAGGTACAACTGCTGCTCGGAAATCACCGGTCAAGGCTGTGTACACTGCCACTGCTGCATCCCCATCATGGTCAAAACCCGTCTTCCCAGTCGAACTGGAGCGAGGGATCTTTCAAAAAAACGCAGCAATATGACCAAGAAACGAGTCCTGTTCTTCCGAGTCGCTCCCTGCGTGCTTATCTGGTCCATTTTCATACTCAGTGCTCAGTACTCACTGTCACCCTTGCAATTTCGACTTTTGCACTACCACTGGAAGGAGCCTTTGCTTTACTACGCAGTACAGACCGATTTCAATCTCATCCGGCCAACTTCGAGCCCTGGATTGTCAAGGTTTAAAATGCGAACCAAAAATAGATATGGTTGTGCAAGTCTCTAGCTTCTCTGACCAAGTCGGCCGATCTTGTCATGGTCCAATACCAAATGTCGTGAGCATTCTTCTAGTGACCGAGATTCGGGTTAGCTTCTTACTGGGTAAAGACCTTAGATATCAGCCGCCTCGGCCGAGGCTCGGGCTTCCTTACCCTGACAACTTACAAATCCAAATCCCATGTAATAAAAGCTGTGAAGGCTCCGTCCCAGTCTCGCCAGCTTCATTCTCCTTTCTCCGTCCTCCAAAATGAACAACATTCAAAACACTACAGCGCACAAAGGCCCCGACAACAAAACACCAAGTAGCACCACCTCACCCCAGAATTTGATTTTTAAAAATGGGTGGCAAGAATTCGGCTTCGTGCTGGCCGTCATGCTTGGCCAGTCTTTCAATCTGACCCCACTGGGAGCCGTGAATCATACCTTTACTTGCCTCATTAATTATCCAAAGCTGATTTTTCAGACGTTAACCGCTCGGTGGCTTATTGCCGATGATCTCGGTGTCCCCGGCGACAATGGCCAGATGTCCTGGATCGCAGCTAGTTTCTCCATCACAACAGGCAGTTTCGTTCTTGTTGGTGGCCGGCTGGGGGACATATACGGCCATCGGCTCGTATGGCTACTGGCGCTCACGTGGTCGATGGTCTGGAACCTCGGTAACTTTCCCTCTGGTTTAGTCTTTTCGCGGCCACTACTTACCCTTTCTTCCCAGTATCAGGATTTGCTCGATCGTGTGTATATCGCCTTCATGTCCAAGCTCATGTCTAATGAGGTTGTCCAGGCCTGCATTATATGACGCTGCGCGTGGGCTTTCCGGTATCGGTGCTGGACTCATGCTCCCAACGGCTGTTGCCCTTCTCGGACAAACGTATCCGCCCGGGCGCAAGCGGAACCTTGCCTTTGGGTTGTTCGGTATGTTGAGATGCCGCCTATTCCTCAGCAACCATTTGTAATACTGTTCGAAGGCGCTTTGGCCCCATTCAGCGCGGCAGGAGGTTCTGTGTTGGAAGTCATGCTCGCTCAGCTCGTCAATTCGCAATGGATATGGTGGCTTCAGTGAGTTCTATGCCTTTCAATATCCCTAAAAATCCAATCTCACATAACGTACGTAGTGCGATAAAAAATGCTCTAAATATCGCCATTGCTATTCCTTGCATTCCGAGCTCATTTGGGGCAGGCCTTGGTGGCGATGTAGACTGGCTTGGGGCATTCCTCGGCGTTGTCGGCCTTATCCTGTTCAATTTTTCATTCAAGTGAGCCTACCGCAATCACCCTAAATAGCCGCACAATTCTAACGACTCCGTACGTAGTCAAGCTCCCCTGGTCGGATGGGCATCGCCTTCTGTCATAGCTCCAGTTGTGATAGGAACTCTGTCACTTCTCCTCTTTGGCCTGTGGGAAATTAAAGGCGCGAAATCCCCCATCCTACCATTCGGAATTTGGAAGACTCCCACGTTCCTCGCCGTGATGTGCAGCGCGTTTCTATCTTTCATGTCATTCGGGATTTTCATATTCTGTACGTGTCGCAGTTTATATCTTCCTCCTACTTGCCACTGATGATGACGTGAATGGGCCGAACAGACCACATTCAATTTATCCACGACTTCCGTGGCACAACTGCACTCCAGAGCATGGCATGGTTGGTGCCTTTCACGATCAACGGTTTTCATTGCGGCATGTCTGGTGGCGGTCCTCATAAGCAGGGTGCCCGCACAAGCTATATTCTGTGTATGCCAATTAACCACAACGCATACAAGGCTGGCGCTGACCTTTCCGCCCCCCTCCTCTTCGTCTTTTGTCACAGGCAGGACTCATTGCAGTCATGCTTGCCAACATTCTCACAATGACCGCCCCAGTCGCGGGGTCCTACTGGACAGCCCCTTTCGTCGCCGCGTTGATCGCTCCCTTTGGGCCAGATATGACCTTCACAGCCGCTCAACTCGTCGCATCGAACACCGTCCGGCGTAGCGAGCAAGGCGTCGCAGGCTCGCTTGTTGGAACTGCGCTGAATTACGGGTGAGCTTGCTCACTGGGAGAAATCCTGCCCGGGGTTCGCTGATCTGATCATGCATCGTACATAGGATGGCGTTAGGTATCGGGCTTGGTGGGACAGTCGAAGCGTACACGAACGCTGGCGGGACTCAGCCGCTTCGTGGATTGCGCGCCGCGATGTATCTGGGTTGTGGGATGGCGGTACTTGGTATTTCTATCGTCATTTTGTTCTTGAGGGTTCCGAAGGATAGCAGGGATGGCTATGATGACGAAAATAAGGCGCCAGAGAAGATACCGGTTTAGAACAATATTCTCCCCTGTGATATAAATAGAGATTCCTTGAAATTTAAAATCGGTGAAGTCTGAACGCATCGAGTTGGCCGGTATGCGTTCTGAATGGAATAAATACGTGAAGGCATGAGCACGCTCACCGTTCCAAACTGCGAAGGGACTGCCGAATGTGTTTGAAGCAGGCAAGGGGCCGTCGGCTTTCGAAATTTGTATATGGGGTTGAAAAGTTTTTTGAGGTCGAATTCTGAGACCCCCCATACCCCTCCAAATGAGGAAGGATTTTCCCACCCTTCAACGGCCCGCAAATATTTGATGCCATCAATCATGTCAAACAGGGCTGACTAACGGAGTTGTAGATTCTGCGATCCAGATAACGGTATAGGATGCTAATGAGGGTCTAAACGATGAAAGGTGTGGCCTCGACGTTGACCAGTGTGTCGTCTGTTTGGAGTCCCATATGGTGGGACCCAGGTGGGTCGTACCCATCTTCGTCACTTAGTTACTTCGCTTAGGAACGAGAAAGTCCATCACTTTGATGGGAATGCGTGAAAGTTCGTCACATTACCTACTTTCTGTGAAAGTTCGTCGTTTTGACTCGGCACGTTGAAGAACACGGAACCTCGGCCATCATTGTTCATTCAGCGCAAGCCGGGCGTGTTTTTTTAATATAGATACCTTACCCTAACACTAACCACTAACCTGAACCAGCTAACCTGAACCCCAACCTCTGACCCGAACCACTAACCCGAACCGCTAACCTCTAACCGCTAACCACTAACCCGAACCTAAATGGCCGAGCTCAGCACACTGCTGATTGTGTGATGCATCGACAAGCATGCGTTAGTACGTTGATCCTTGGAAAGTGACGAACATTCGCAGAAATTTGCGTGTACTGACGAACTTTCGCAGAATTCCATCAAACTCACTAACTTTCACAGAACTAAGCGAAGTAACTAAGTGACGAAGATGGCGCGGACTCTCATATGGTGGTAGGTCTCTGGCGACTCAGTGAGAGCGGGAGCTAAATTACGAGGAGACAGAGCATTTTAAGATCTGTTCGTGTGGCGGGGTGTTTCACGCAATCAAATCCAGCTGGTTGCAGTGGTACATGTCAAGGTGGGAGAAAAGAGCTAAAGAAGGTAAGACAAACATGTACATACTGACTTCAAAGAGAATTTGAAGGATACAAGTACTGTGCGATTTCATTCAATTCAACATGCCTCCAAGTTGTGGCCTTTGACCTGTTCAACCAGTTCAACAATTTGACGCCTGGTGAAATTTTTGTGACATGGGCAAATTTCGACGCACACCTTGTCACACCCGGTCACTGAGAGAGGTTTGGGGCGAAATCTCAAGTTTCTAGTAACTTATGTTGAGGGCCTCAATATGGGCCTCTACCACTCCATATTTCCCACGCAAGACCCATGAAGTTCGAACCCCGTGGATTCAACCCAGTATATTTCAACGGGGCGGCTGATTAAACCAGATCAAATCGTGCTTGAATTGATCTATTGGACGATACTACAATTGTAACTGATTGAGGACTACTGTTTAAACCCTAGTCGGTACCAGGAATTGATTCTTCATTTGAACGATGGAGTCACATATCCGTAGCTAAACCTCCATTGCAAAACCGTCCCATCAAGTCCACGTAGATATAGAACCGCCGACCTCGATAGCCTCTTGGTCCCGACCTTTGGCGACCAGATACTTGCAGGACTCTTGCAAGTCGAACACGACATATCGGAGTATCCACATCACTGCGGTAACACCACCGCTGAACAGGAGTGGACGGTCAGCAATCGAGACAGTAAACCGTGGGAGAAGGGGAGCCTTACAGAACATAACTATGGTCGAAATTAATTAGTCAATTGCCGCGAAGTACCTGAAGAACGTACAAGGTGTATCTCCAACCTTTGTTCTCCGCCTTCAGGCAATGAGGTGGGGTCTCCGCATGAGAAATTGCTAATCAACGGCCATGCGACGAGAGATGCGAAGAGCTGGGAGAGCCCACCACACGGAAAGCAAGGTCAACCACCACTGGTAATGATTATAGATATGGCGCGCATCCAAAACCCGATAAATCGACTGACCTGTTGATTTTTGGGTAGGACTTCGAGGAAGATTGCACCTAATCGCGTAAAAATGGTTAGCTGAGATCGCGACAGGATTTTAACGATACGAACCATCGACTGGCAAACTGTGAGAAGGGCGATATCGTCAGGTTCAACGCATGGGAGTTGCAGAGGAATTTATTTCGACGCACTTTCCACCTACACCAAATCCCAAGCACGAGATGAGCGCGCATATTGTGGTGAAGTTGTTTGCACCTCCCGCAGCGATTCCAAAAACAGCGGCGATGAAGAGCGTGATGTTGAATGAGAGGCGACGTCCGATTAAATCTGCAAGTACCCCCCATGTCGAAGCACCGACGATGAGGCCGATGAATAGAGACATCGTTGCAAACTCTACGCGAGTGGGGTTGAGCTCGTTCTTGATTTGGGGGAGGATAATAGCGACTCCTTGGAGCCAGATGTCTGTAGAAAGAATCGCAAAGATAAGAATGCAGTCTGACAGACCACCAGGGCAGGGGACTCACTATCGGCAGCCCAACCTAAGCCAGTTAAGAGGAATAGTTGGAGCTGGTACCGGCCAAATCCAATCCTGTGAAGAACTCAGAACGATATGATTCCTGTCTCGGAACACGTACTCATTCTGCAGGTGTTCGTTGACTAAATAGTTTGAGATCATCGGCGAAAATAACTAAAGCAAGCAGGTGCTTACTGAGTGTACTCTTTGCCTCATAAGCCGCTGTTACGCCCTCTTGAGTCGTCGAGAGCTCGCTGGTACTGCTGGAGTCCTCGAAAGGAGTATCCATCTTCTCTACGTCCACTGGAGGGGATTCCATTGCTCCGTGTACAGATGGTAATGATTCGGGGGCTCGACGGTCTCTGTGGAGAATGGATGATTGGTTTCTTTTATACTCCCTGGCTTTAGGACTTGATGCACGTGCCGAGTGGTGGATGATCGGAGTCCAGGGTGAAGGGGTGAGAAACTTGTGCACGATGAGATACCCTTGGAACGGTTAAAGAATCAGGATAATGGACCACGCACGGTATAAAATAGAAGAATGACAAGCGGTCGACGGCGCTCCCATGTTTGAGCCTGTAACTCTTTGACTTTGCTTGGATGCCGAAAAAGTTGCATCTGACCTATCGGTGATACGGCGGCGCCGGCCTTTAATTGGCGAGCACTTCAAATGGGAGCGGCCTGAGCGGAGATCACGGCCAGGTGACCTATAACGCAAGGCTTCAGACACGGATAATTTTATAAAGAGGGAGACGCACCGAGCTTTACGACACTGCCTCACAGCAGGCATACTGGAAGTGCATATTGGAGCCCGCTTCTCAGATTTTGCTGGCTAGGATAACATTGTAGCAAGCACTAGCCGCCTGTATCGATGAGCGCGATTGTGGTTCATCAGCCCCACTTTTTTGATAAGAGATGTGATGCAAATGCCTTTATTCCGGGAAATTCCCATCTCTCCAAGAAAGCGGATAACAGTGGTTATCATTGGCCCATTAACGCTCTCTAAGTTCCCAGCACACCTTGCCATGCTTTTGTCCCGATCAAATTTGATCCCAATTGATACCCACAATTCAACAATAATATTTTTGTGTAAAGAGTTTATTGAAAGGGACATAAGAACGTAGACGAGAGTTCACGTCGCACCGCGGCGGCGAAGACATACACTGCATTCCGTGAGGCTCGCGACAACGGTCGGCCCACGCTGTCCCGAGGCTTTGCGGCAGGTTCATGGCACAGCCCCGTAGGCGGGCTGTGCGCAAAAATAACAGGCGGATGGCTCCACGGAGCCATCCACGTCATATTTTGGCTGTGGAGCCAGTTGCGCACGGTCAAAAAGCCATCACATGACTCCAATGGCTGCTCTCTATTATTGGCTCATTAACGTTCTAAGTTCCCGGCATACCGTCCTTGCCTGCATGATTTCGTCCGGATCAACTTTATGCCAATTGATACCCACCATTCAACGAGATATTTTTGTGTGCAGAATTTGTTGAAAGTCACATGAGAACGTGGACGAGAGTCCACGTCGCACCGTGGTAGTGAAGACATACACTGCATTCCGTGAGGCTCGCGACAACGGTCGGGGCGCGCTGTGCCGAGGCATTGCGGCAGGTTCGTGGCACAGCCTCGTAGGCCATACCGCGGCACAAGGCTGTCAAGCGAGCCGCACGGTAGGTAGGTAGGTAGCCGCACGGAATGCAGTAATACCTGTGATAAACGTCGTTCTTGTTGCCGATATCCACGGGCTGGATGCAATTGTGGTTCATCAACCCCACTTTTTTGATAAGAGATGTGGTGAAAAAATGCCTCTATTCCAGAAAATTCCCAATCTCTCCAAGAAAGCGGATGGAACAGTGGTTATTATCGGCTCACTAGCGTTATAAGTACCTTCCTTGCATGATTTCGTCCCGATCAATTTTATACCAATTGATATCCACAATTCAACAATGATATTTTTGTGTGCAGAGCACACGGCTGTCAAATTCCGCAAACCTTTGTCGCGGGCCCCACGGAATGCAGTGATCCCTATTTAGCTTGTGCCACCTATTGGTAGAGTCCAAGTAAATGTGTGATAGGTTTGTGCGTGCCGGGATCCTCTCGGGAACACCGTGTTTCAAGTTTGGGCCCAGCAGTATAAATACCATGATTATTATGGCGGTGCCTATATGGTCTTAAGGATAAAGAGCCGACTCCACCGTCAGCCAAGTCATTTCAAGCAGACATGGCATTTGAATTTACTTCGCATATGATTGTGGTCTCGTATGTTGTGCCGCTTCAACTCGTCGGTTCCAAGGGCTGATCGTTATACGTTCAATGTAGCAATAACTTATGGGCTGTAACTTCAGCTGTCGGCGCAGGCCTCTGCTTCCTAGTGCTTGTGATCATTGCGGCAGTTTGGTCTTACCCGAAGTCTCGCGCTCATCTGGATCGCGTAAGCTTTCGAGTCGTGGTCTACGTTGTGTTTGCGAAGTAAGCTCGGTTGTCTTCGATAGTCCCCAGATGGCCATGACTGACACTCCCAAAGTATGTTATTTGGAACGGCTGGTGCAGTCGGTGGTACCCGCACGGGGCCTGGTTTCCTTTGTGGATTCTCGATTTTCATTCTGCAGGTGAGCACCCACGAAAACATTTTAATTGTGCTAACCTAAACGCCTTTTGTAGCTGACTCTCCAGTTCTCGGGATTCCTGCTATTTAGCATTGCGTTAAACCTGCAGTGAGTATTTCCTTGCAGTCGAGAATTCCTACCATGTACCAATGGTGTGTCGCATTTGCAGGCTTGTAGTCGTCCACGGAAAGAACGGACAACGGTTGGAGAAGTATTATTTAATTGGATCCACTCTGCTTGCCTTCGCGTTAGTTATCCCACCTTACGCTGCACATCAGTATGGCTGGGACCCTTTAGAGCGAGACTGCTGGTACACCAATAATGATAGGTCACAGCGTATAGCTTGGCAAGTGGGTTCAAGTTATCACTTGTCAGTAGCGGTTTCAAATTCCCTTCTGAAAATTCCGCAGGTCGCGACCCAAACTGCATGGACGTTCCTTACCGTCATTGGAGAGCTCATCTGTTCAACGGTAGTGCTCATTTTCTTATTCAGACACGATGTAAGCCATTCCATCGTTAAGATACCCGTCTTTACCACTCAAACAAAAAACAGCTGCGTCTTCGAAAAGTATTCACTCCGGCAACTGGTTCGATGTCCCATGCTTCACGCGTGAGTTCCACCGCCCCACAAATAATCAAAGCAACGAGGCACAAGTCTGTCATCCTCCGTGTGGGTGCGTACTTGCCCCGAATTCCGAATTAGGCCCGGATTTACTGCCCATCGTTTACAGCACTGTATCCGGCAGTCTCTTGTGTGGTGAATCTTCTGAGCATCGCTACGGTCCTTCATTCGACCATTGCAAACGGAATTAACAACACCACGGTGAGCTTCGTCGTTCTTATTTCATCATGGTCTTTATTGGCATCGAATTGAAGGACTATAACGTCTTACTCCTCAGTAAGGCGCTTCATTATAATAATACTTAACATTTACATGCTGACTTCGGATTCAACTCAGGCGATTTTCTATATGGTGGACGCGCCATGGTGTACGGTCTTTTAGCTGCTTCAGATCCGGTGGGTTGATTCCCCATTTTCACAAAGCCGTTCTTTCCTCACCGTTATCCTCCTTAGGCTCTCATCCGTGGGGTTACCACACTCGTCCGAGCCATCCTGGGTTCTCCAGAACTGACCACGAGTGGAATAGACCCCACGAGCATCGCGTCCTCAAATGACAACAGAGTAATAGTTCATGTCGAACTCTCATCCTTCCAATACCCTCCTCCTCCGCCCGAAGAGAGGAACCCCAATTTCAAACCAACTCAGAATGAACATATGTTGAAACAGGATCATTCTGGCCTTGGGGATCCTGCAGTACTGGACAACTACGATCTCCGTCCCAGCCGTTATCCTGAAGCCCTAGAAAATTCCGAGCAGAACGTCACTTTCAGTTCACCTTCAACTACTTTCCGGGGGTGGACAAGGCGCAGGGCTGAAAAGCGGATGATCGAGGAGGATTCATTTGAGAAGAGACTGTGAATACTAATCTTATTGGAATTCCTGGCGTAGCGGTCGTTATTAATACCCGTATCCAAGTATATCGAAGGGGCAGAGTAGAAGTTCCAAGATTGAGGTTCATTTATTGAGTCTATTCTGGCGTTCCGTGGGCTCTTTTGCGCACAGGGAGGGACACGATACTGGGCGAGCTGGACTCCTCACGTCCGGCGGGATCTTGCACATTTTCGAATTCCGGAAAGCTTGGGGAAGTAAGGTTTTGCTATCTTCTTTCAATGATAGAGATTACACGGCTAGCGAGACCAAAGCTCGCTTCGACCGTGATAGAGAATTATAATATTCACGACTCCATCGTACGATAATAGGCCCAGATGTGATAATGTGACTAGAAGTGATAATTTACTGATGCTCACCGTAATTCGTACTCCTATGCTCTGAGAAAAAAGAATGACATGCAAGGATGTATTCTCGAAGGTTTGGTTAACTTCTTTAAGTCTTGGAGCCCAATGGGCGGACAGAAAAAAAAGAAAACCTACATTTTTGATGCGATCAAAACACCGCCAAAAAGGGTTATCACTTCTAGGTCTGATCCTCGGGGACCTCATAACTTCATCGAAAAGCATCCAAAAACTATGGCACTCAGGAATACTACCTTTCATATGTCTAGGAACCTATGAACAAATACCGAGAGGTAACGGCCCAGCGGACAGAACGAAAATAGAGCCATCAAAAGTCATTATCACTTCGGGGTCTCGGCTTCTTGGGAGAATTATGCTGGGTTCTGGTAACGCCAACGTAAGAGGTGCTTCATCTGCGGTAAGGCTCCCACGATTTTGTTTATAAATGCTATCCAGACTGTTACAGCCGCCATCTGAAGATAGCGGAAGATTTATACCAGGCTAACCTTACAGAGTCATCCCGCTTGAACGAATATATTTTTTGAGTGTACAGGTGACACACTGCGTTCCGTGGCCGGATCCACCGAGTTGGTGGACCTGGGCTGACGTCAGTGGACTTGTGCCGACTCAGCTCGGCAGAGTCCGTGGAGCCGGGAAGCTGCCGGGTCGGCACAGGGTCGGCACAGTGAACTCGGTGGACCGGGCCATAAAACGCAGTGACGAGGATATCTTATATTATAAGCATATTCATGGGGAAAATGAGTGATGGTCGGTGGCATTTGATGGGTCAAAAATAAGGCCGGTGAGGAGACTTTCCAGATTATCCTGCTGGGAAGTGGGCCACTTCAGAGCAATCAGTGAATAGCGACATGCACACACCTTGAAAATGGGGTTTTTTGTGCCTGGAATCGAAGATAGGCTTGCTATGGACCTGTAAAGCATGTTGGGCCGATTTGTGGTGGGGTCGTGTGGGCTTCAGTAATTTATTTTCGGCGGCAATCCAAAAGGGGTAAATATCAGGAAGCGGACCAGGCGATCAAATTGTATTTCTGCGTGGATAACTGCGATGAAACTGCTTGGATATGTCATAAGGGAACCAATAGACAGTCTAGTATATTCAAATGATACATCACATGCATCTTATTGGTAGAAATAATTGATTCCCCGACACACAGAATGACGAAAATCACGATGATTGAGGAATTTGAGTCGTACACCCCTAAGGTGCAGTAGGGGCAGAAACTACACCGGTGGTAGATTTATATGAGGGATCTGAAAGCCTGCAGCGAAATATCCACATCTAGATCTCACTGCAGAGCGGCCAATGCCAAGCACCCAGAAAGTCCAAGTGCTTGGATGAGAAGAAAGCTGAGCAAAATCAAGCTGTATCGGCCAAAAAAGCACATATTAAGGAAGTCGACCCCATTTCGAACATAACGAGCCCCAAAGGTCGTCAATCGGTGAAGAACTCGTCGAGAATGAGACGACTGAAGTTGGTGCCGCTAAGCGGTGATGTTCGCACGGCAATATTCGGCTGTCAAACATGCCGGCATGCCGCCATCAAACGTTTTACAAACAAGGGTCTGAGGTCTAATTCCATCCCCTAAATACAAAGGGTGACATAAAGCGACTGACAGGGCTCCTATTGGGAGTGGCCCACTTCCCAGCGGGTTATAGTAGCAAATCGGCTTGCCCCTATACTTGGGGTAAAGGGCCGTTGCTATGCCCGGCAGGTACGAGTACTTATGAGTGTAAATGGACAGCTATAAATATGATCACTTAAGACACTAATGTAGGCTGTAGGGCTGCCGCCCGTGACCGTTGCGACGGTTCCACGGCACCCGTCGACGGGGTGCCGTGCCCGTTCCGTCAGCCATTTTTACTCGACCTCAACGCCACGGTCGCGGTACGGGTTCGCAGTGTTACGGCCCGTTGAAAAACGGCCGTCACGGCTGTTCAACGGCGTAATTTTTATTGCAATCAGAAACATTTCCAGGTGTGGTTCTGGTCCAGGAAGGACATCTGGGTGTTCTAATATGTTTCTATTTCATTATTTATATATTCTCTTCCCTCCAGTCCTCACAATACAAAGTTCTGGGCACCATCGCGGCAATTGCCGTAACTGTGATGGCAATGTCCAACTAAGTTCATTCAACTTCAACTACCTGTCAGCGGCAATTTTCCCCCCTCTCTTAGACAAATGGCTGTCCGTTAAATATCTCCTTGCATTCTTTGGGCTCTTGGGTTGTGATGATGAGGTGGGGATACTCACTGATTCAGTTGAATTCAGTTGAGAAGCTTTCTCGGTGCTTAACATTGGCTTAACGGTCGGTATATGTGTTCACTTGTATTATGCTGCGACAAAGAAAACTTAGGAAGTACGTTAAAGCTCACTTCTGCACGTAAAATGGCTCAAACAAACTATTCTCAACCCAGTGGGCCCGTCAGCAACCCGTTACGGCCGTGCCGTTGACCGTACCGTCCCGTGAGAACCTCTCTCACCCATGCAACGGGCCGTTGTTCGATGGCCCGTTGCCGTGGAGTAGCCGTTGAATCGACGGCCGTTGCCGTCACGGCAACGGGCAGCAGCCATAGTAGGCTGATTGTAAATAAGAGAAAATTGTGCATTCAAGCGATGCGTGGTAGTCAATTAAAAAATGGCACGACATACGTAGTTCCTTCAGACATTGTATTTATACAGTCATCAACTGAAATAAACACCCAAAAAAGAGAAATCAGTAGGAGGTCAAATCAACGGCACAGTACTCACAGCCAATACCGAAATACATTATGTGATCCATCACTCGCTCCCATTTGCAGAAAGAACAGGTCACCAATTTAAAGCTGTCACGCCAACCCATATTATGAGTTACACCGGGATTGAAAATGGACTAGAGTTTGAAAATGCACTCGCTTCATCTCAATTTTACTGTTATTCCACTAATTTTTGCAGGATGTACTGACACATATTCCACATTAGACCAGCAGAAAAAAATAAAGAGATTCCTTTCAGAATTGAGTGAGCATCAGGCCCAGGGGAAAATTAGGCTTGATTCACCCATTCAAATCCTTGCGTTCAGTAGTGTCCGCTAAAGTGTTTCACTTCAACTTTCACAGGAACACTTTAGCAGCTTACAAAACGATGTTAACCCTCAAAATGTGGCGATAACTCGTGCGGGGCGTGGTATATATGCTCAGAAAGCGATTGAGTCACGCATTTTCACACCTGGCATAAAAGGTCACGCTTGTGGTGAAGGTACCGTCTCCTGGATGCCCCGCACAAGCTTTCGCTCCGGTCCTTGAGGTAGCATCGTTTTTTAAGCCATAAGAGTGTGCTTGTAAAATACGAAACGGAACGGTTCAGCGAACAGTACTGAACGGGAAATTTTGAGTCACACAATCAGAATCTGACATCTTTTGCTGGGGCCCTGATGCACACTCCTTTCTGGTCGGAATTGCTTCATTTTTTTTGCTAGTCAAATGTATTCTATACCCCGGAGTATGTTCCGCGAAAAATTCAGGGAATCGAAGAAAATCCGAGATGAAGCGAGCACATTTTCAAACTCCGGTCGATCTTCAATCCCGGCATAACCCATAGTATTATCAAGCAGTTTGCTCCATAAGTAACTGTAGGTACTGTTTGAGTATGAGTAAGAGGGGATATTTCTGAATCAGATCGATGTACATAGGGCGATGGTATCAGACACTGGAACCAGCCGTTAGAGAAAAAGAGCGGCACGCAAGTAAAGGACTGGGATACATTTAATGAAAGGGCGACCAGCAGCAGTCCTAACTGCCAAGACAAACGAATAATGGTATGGCTGCCAGTGTGTATCTACATCTATGGGACCAAACAAGATGCAGCCTCTGCTGCCACACAAGGCCAAACACTGTGCCCTCTTTTTACCGCTATATTGCCACTAGATCACAACTACGTATATTAGGTATTGGTACCGTTCCACCAGTGCTTTTTCTTGAGAAAGAACAATATGAATCTTGGCTGCACCACAGTTGAGCTCCAGTGCACATTGGAAACAGATTGTCGGCATGGACCCTATTCCTTTTTTTCCCCCATCAAGTCCGAAAGGGTGAGGGTGCAGGAAAATGCCGACGGATAATTCCGAAAGCAAAAAACTTTTTTGTCCAATTAGGAGTTGTCACCGAGTAGGGGGTTTTTTCCCCGAGTAACAATAACAAGTACAACGCGCAGCCACTATTTTCAATAGAAAAATTTGAAGAATGTTTAGGCACAGCCACTAAATATATTAAGCACTGCCACTAATAAGTCCCTCAACGAAATCGGTCTCTAATGAAAATTTGATCAAATTTGGGTGCCCTCAAGTTTGAAAGGGATGATCCCTATTACATAAGTACTCGTAATCGGAGTTTGAAATTGGCTGTGGTGGCATCTTTGGCGTGCACAAATCGGCTTGTTCGGCGGGCGTGGCTTGTCCTCAAATACAGCCAGCCCTTCCACTGCAATACATTTGTTTCTTACAAGGCTGATAACACCCCGAATGTGTCTACTAATACCAGCATGTAATCTAAACACTGCGGGCACCTTCACATTATGGGTTTGAACCAAGTTTGACACTTACACTGGTTGAGCATTTCAAATTTTTCACCTAGTTTTTTCATGAAAAACTTCCTTTATTTTTCATACATTTTTCACTGAAAATATGTCTGAAAAACTGTTAACCTTTTCACTATTTTTGTGAAAAATTTCAAGGGGTGGCGAAGTAAAAAGTGATGTATATCAACTACCAAAAAGCTCCTGTCAGGACCCCGGAACTCGCTCGACCACCACTACCAGTCGGCAATCATCTGCATCAACGGGCCGCCTCTCCCGCTACTGCGCACAGTACTGAGTACAGTCATGGCATCGCAGGACCCCGACGACGACTTGCCTTACTTATTCGCATCTTCCCAGGCCGGGTCCGATTATGTGCCAGAACCCAGCCAGCTTGATGAGATTCAGGTCACCCGGGAGCGGCGCAGCAAACGAAAAGCTGAAGCAGAGCTTTTGCGTTCTTTTTCACCCCGCGCTACAGGGTATCGCACTCTCGAAAAAATCCAGGAGTACTGTGTTAATATATATTTGTGATTCATATCAACTCATTTCAGCTATAGCCTCTACGTTGAGGGGGGAGCACTTGACTCCCAGTGGGGATCGCTGGAATGGGCCCTTGGACTATACCCCGACGATGAAGAGATCCCAAATACAGAAGGCAAGCTAATCAGATTAATTAATCCATCCTATGCCAACCTTGATCAACCCCAGCTGAAAGTCAGGCCCTGTCAACAATGGTTCTGAGATCACCGCGCAAAATCAAGCGGGAACCTACCCCCACACCGACGGTGTCACCACGGTTCGCGCCCACGAAGGCTATTATTAAAACGGAGCAAGAAACATCCGATATCGACGCGCTGAAACTACCCGAGTGCTGTCTCAAACGCAACGACCACATTCTCCGGCTTTGCGGAGCCCTCGAGAAATCGCAGCAGGAGCTCGCCAAATATCGCCAGCAGGTAGAACATTGGGAGTCGATGGGTGAAACGACATCCGCGGCACTCAAGCAAGCGGCACTTAGAATAGATAACATTGCGAGTAATTTAGACGATGGTATTTAGGGTGATTTTAGTATATAATACTTAAATTAATATCTACTTGCGTTTTTTGCTTGGTCCAGCTTCAGCATTAGTCGCATCTTGGAACGGCCGCTTCGCTCCGCGTGGGGCAGGTACGAGCGGCGCTACAACAATTGCGCTGAGCGCAACAAGTTCCTCGCGCGAGATTGCGATAGTCTGCTCAAATTACTTGCTGATGTCAAATGGCGTGTTGTCAAAGTCGTGCCAGTGGCGAGGATGAGACTGCTGGATGTGCCGATATATGGAGTACTTCCAAAATGCGGGACGGTTTTTTTGGGGGGGAATTTCGGGGCATAAGTCACAAAAGACGGGAATATTTGTCGACGGAGTTTTGTTGGAGAATTTTTTGGCATGCCCGTATGAGATTGGATGGCGTCGAGCACAGGTTGAGGCCATCTTGAAGCTTTTTCCAGCTTTAGAAAGCTCCACTCTGCACCCACTACGGCCACAAAAACCGCAAGGGTCGTCAGTGGAGACCTATAATTATATCAGCTTAAATTGAATCCACTTGAGTTGAAGCATCACACCGTTTCAAATAAGCCTGGCTCTGGGAAACCACGGATCGCTCGAAGGATATGCCCACCAGCGTGAGCTCTTGCATCGTCTCGCTTGATGGGAAGATGGCACTGGTAGCAATCAATCTTCTCCGAATCGCGCTGCTGCCTTTAGTTAAGAAGCTCCGTCGGACTGGGTAGAATAAATGCCGGCACGTCTATTCACGAAATATGAGCGTGATAGGGATGTAGTGGAAAAGCATTACCGCATGAATCCGAGTAAGGAAAGTTGTCGCTCTTGCCGTGCTTCGGAAGAAGTCTCACCACCAGTGCAGGGTCGAGAGACTCGTACATTGCAGACACGACGGCCTCGAGATCCTCATTGGGAACGGCCCAAGTATGGGAGTATTGCTTCTCCCGAATCGCCTCCAAGTCTGCGCCTGAAAGGTGCTGAGATTCCTCGATATCGGCATCCAGTGGATGCAAGAATGCGCCGGGAATTTTGACTGTAAGGGCGCGACGGGTACCGGCTTCAACAGTAGACGCTGCACCCTTAATTGGATCAAACTTCCCGAAGTCTCCAGTCCAGAGCCATTTCCGTGATGATGGCATGCCCTCGCCGGGGACCACGATGTCCCTCAGAATTAGCAGCTGCCCAGTGGTTTTCGCCTGAGACTCGGGACACCCGAGCTCTTCGACGTCAATCTGTCCCAGTCTTGCATTATCCTTCTCAATCACCGTCACTTTTACGACCGCGGCGGCGACGGTGTTGTGAGAGCGAATTAAAGCAACAGCAATATCACCTACAGTGAACGAGTGTTCGCCGGATATTTCTTGGTGATTAAAAGAAGGTTTTCGTCCGTCTGCGCTGTAGCATCTAACACGAAGAAGTCGTGAAGTAGCAAGCCGTTTGTAGTCGGAATTGAAGAGGGTGCTGAGAACGGAGGCCTTGTGAACCTTCTTCGTAGAGCCATTTTCCAAGCTGACCTCAAGCCAGTCGTTGCTTTTAGCAGCTACACTCGCCTCGGGTGCCGGCGCAGTAGATGAAAAATGTTCGGGTTCAGCCAGAAAGTCGTCCAAAAATACATTCGGCACATCGCTCTCGGGGAGATCGGGCTCGGTATCTTCCTGACACGGGTCCGGTACAGGCGTCACATCGGCAGGGGGAAGAGCTGAGGCTGGGGGAGGTGGCTCGGCACCCGAAGCACTGGGAGCGGCATCCGGTGGGAGGGATCGATCCTTCTCGCGAGATCTGCCCGGAAAGACGCCGCCACCATTGGGACTCAATAAGTCCACGTCAGGGAGCGACAGAAGTTGGTCCAAATCCACGATTATACCGTTACGTTGCATCGCCTTCCATGCAGCGAGGCAGCCAGAGTTCCAAATACCGGGCAGGAAAGCATTACCCGACTTCATGTCTGCGGTATAATAGCTGGGATTGACATGATCCATTTCTTTGCCCGACCAAGACCGTCGAATATGACCTTGGTGCCACTCAGGGTGCTCCTCGAATATCCCCACTGAATCCACAGCACTGGAAAGCCGCTCCGACAGCTGGAGAGCATCGAAATTTGAGTCGTGAGATTCTGTCCGAGTTTCCGCGAACATTTCTTCCAAGCGATCGCTACCAAGCTGGTATAAATAAAATGCCTGCTCAGGATCCAGATTTTGCTGCTGTGCAACGCAAAAAAACGCGGCCTTGACAAGGGCCTGGAGGTCTCCATAAAGCTGATTTGAAAGAAATGACGAGCCGTGGAGCCGGTACAAGACAAACGCAATGTGACCGAATTTAGAAAGGCTGGTGAGCTGCTCCGAGAGCGAGAGGTCTGGATTGACGAATGCCTCGAGAAATGCGTCCCACATCTCACCTGCGAGCGCAAATGCCCGCCGTGTGCTCTGATCCGTCGGGGACAAATCATCGCCAGATTCAGGATTTTTGAAACCGACGGAAATGAAAGCTTTTATAAGAGAGTATGCGCGCGGAACGTTCTGGTGATCAGCCGGATCGACGAGAATAGCGACGGATTCCGGTGTTTGATCCGGAAGTCGCTCCAGCCATTGTGTCAAGATTGGTCGATTGATTACAGTTTGGTCGATGAGCATTCCTTCATTACTTCGCATTGTAGTGCCAAGACCTATAACAAATTCATTCAGCGGGTGGAACACATCCCATAAAATCACCTACGTTTCGCCATGTGCTTCGTATCCCCGGCGGAAACCGTGCCATTCTTGCCACAACGCAAATTCAAGCCGCGGAGCCCCGAAAGTTTGACATACAGTGGACTTGTGGGATCCGAACTGAGTTCGTGCGACATGAATTTAATAAACGCGGCCTCACGATACTCCGACGCTCCATCGGCGCCAAATACCCACAGGGGACCGTTGTGAGGTGCGCCATGGATCTCCCATTGATCCAGAACGGACTGAATCAAGCGCGCGATGTCAGGACCTTTCTGGCTTTTGCATGTTTGCACTTGCGCGATGGGCAAACCATGGTAATGGTCGTTCCGAAAAGCGCCCACGGCAATGACCGTGGACTCGCGGGCGTAGTGACAGGTTGGCTCGTCTCCATGCACCTTGTCTAAGACATGAAGAACGGATGGCATGTTACTCATCGTCAAGTCCAGACCGCCCGAGTGTTCCTGACAAAGGCCGATTATCTGGTTTGTGGGGCGGTGCCATCGGCATCTCTGGCAGATATGTACGCCATCCATCATCAAGCAATGGCCTGCTTTCCGATGTTTCGCGCTTTGAAAGTCAGGACCGAAAAAAGTCGTAATATTTGTGGCGATCTCGGCGGCGGTAGGTGCAGCTACACTGGGAAGTAGCTTGGGTGGGTTAGACGTGCGGATCGTCGAAGCTGATGGTAGGCCGAGGGCATGCGAAAGCGCATAGACAAGTTTGCGACCTCCCATTCGCTTTGCGACGCGAATAAGCTGCTTCTCGGCACCCATAAAGCTCTTGATGTGGTAGGTATGTTGTGCTGCTGCTGCCTCAATTCGCGAACGGATCTCGTCGACCCCAACGTTTTGCTTGACGGCGATGCGAATGAGATGGTGGACACGAGGGACATCGTGAGTAGCTAGCGCGAAGACAAGACGTTTGTGGTCGCTCATGCGCCTGGCGGTCCGGGCGACCTTTTTGGATAAATTGAGTATCTAATAATAGCTGTGTGAGTGACGCTGAATGGATTCGAGGAATGCGCAACTGACCTGCAGCTTGAGGGTATTATTTTGAGTATTCGCAGTCCGGAGTTTCCCAACTAGCTGCTTCGGAGTGAGGTACTGGTACGGTGTATGAGGCGCAGCATTGCGTGCTTGGTCTCTAATCCTGTCAGAGGCTTTCCTACAAGAACCGATTTGCAAGGAGCACATTCAGGCTGAGCAGTGCCAGCGAAACCCGTGCAGGTTTCGGACCGGAGCCAGATTCGGGTCTCATCCCCCTCTCCCGTAAATCGATCGGGCCTATAACCCAGATTTGATGGACAGTCCGTCAAGTGGACGGACCAGGGATAGTTCGTGAAAATTGGGCCTGGAGCCCAGTTCAATTGAACACCCGGACACGGGGCATCACAAGAAAAGGTAACCTCGCTGGCCCTGGGGTCGATGTTATTCTCTTCTGCAGGCTCCTCTTCTTCTATCGCGGCACGAAACGCATCGGCGGGTAGGGACGACGAACGCTGTGGATGTACAGGAGAGCCGGAGCGAGAACGCCTGCGGTTGACGGGGGTAGCTGGGCTGCGTGAACGGGACCTCCGTGCAATATTGCCGGGAACAGAAGAATACGGGCGAAGAGGTCGACCTCGAGCAGGTGTTGACTGGGCAGATCGAGATCTCCGTGGCTGGGTGAGATTAAGGGATGCTCTGGGAGTAGTTGCCACAAGTGATGCTCGGGCAGTAGCTGCAGCAAGTGCTTCTCTGTTGTTCTCCGTCCGACGTTGCCTGTCACGGCATTTTTGCCCGTTACGATGGCGAAGGAGGGCCTGATCAGACCGTGGAGTAATCTGGATTGATTTGCCACAGAGATCGCAGTTGACGGGAATATAGCCGCGCCCTGGTTGTGGGGTCTCGGTCGGGGTATGTGTTGGCGTAAACGGACGGGGAGTCATTAGAATGTGCATCTGGAGCGCAGGAGCACCGTGGGATACATCCATATGGGAGGGGCCATCGTGCTGGTGTCGCTGTACTTCTGTAATGCTTGAAGACGCCTCCAATGGGACCGGAGCGCGAGATTCAAAGCCAAGATGGTCGAAAGCGCCAGTGTCACTTCCCGCCGTCCGGGCTGGAGTAAGAGGGGGAGAGTCATACAGCAGTGGACTAGAGGGTGGGAGGTAAGGTTCCAAGGGGTCCGCCATGCAGTGGGGATGTCAGAGGCGGTCTGAGCGTCGAGGCAAAAACCGCGGTCGTGATGTTGATGCTTGTTGACGTGATTCGGCAAATACCGCATTTGCTGCTCTGCTTCCCTGGAGCGCAATTTGGATCTTTGCATAAGGATAATTGCATTTATGTCTTCAGGACAAAAATTGGAAGCGGACTACGGCTGAAAATCTACTCGGGAGCCTCAAGGAAAAAACCTTCGCAAAAGCGAAGCAAAAACCGGTTTGCCAGGACCCCGGACACTTGATCAGGTAGGTCACGGTACTAGTCGATGTCCGGATTTATGGTTTTCGCCACCCCTTGAAAAATTTAAAGGTTTTTCAGCAAAGTCACAAAAGTACTGAAAAAGTTATAAAATTTTCAGATACATTTCAAGTGAAAAATGTGTGAAAAATGAAGGAAGTTTTTCACTAAAAAACTTAATGAAAAATTTGAATTGCTCAATCAGTGTTATCAACGCTGACGATCCAACCTAATATTGACACTGCGCTCTTTGCCAGGCTGTCTTCCAGGTGCCATCTTTCACACACCATGAATATTCGGCCTCAATAGCAATATGATGACGTCAATGTCCGCACGCTCAAGTTGATTGACTGATTACGCACACGCCGGTGAGTTCAACACGACAAGGTATGCAAGGCAGCTCAATTTCTGAACCCCAGATATCTACTGGAAGTCAAATTCAAGCCGATAAATGCAACTGATTAGCTACCCAGGCACCATATGAGGTTCAAGACAGCCCACCACCTCTCCGCTATGGATTGTGAATGTCACTTTGACTCTCAGTTCAGGGCATGCCAGAGTGCACAGAGTGAAGCAAGTCAAGAAGCCCATTCATTCCAATTCGTCTTGGATTGGCTCGCAATGAGCACGTATATCTATCACCTCACGACGGGCCAATTTAGATGGTTGACATTTCAGATTTAACAAACACAGTCGTTTATAATACTTGGAACACAAGCTAGTTTAGCTCTTCGACGGACGAGAATAATTTAATGGGGCTCTATCTGAGTCCCAAGCCAATTATGTAATCGGTATATTTCCTCATAAGTCAGCACTCTTTGCATGGTCATTGACATAAAACGAGACTCTTCCTACAGGGTCCGAAATCGCAAATTTAAGACTCAAATCTCTCCTCAATTGACAATAAGACTGATTTGGATGGTAAAAGTGAACACACTATTCATTTTTCTTTCACCACAAGCCAGTTTCAGATCTTCCTGCAAGCCAGTTGGCTCAGTACACGCCAATGCTTACGGATATAAGCCGCTGTGATAAACCAGCGATTTATTTTACAATAAGCCAATCATGCTGTTCTCAGAATCAAGACCTGTACCACAAGCCAGTCCAGGGTACGAGCGATATTGGATCCCCAGCATTTGAATTCAAGCCAATTAAATAGGCCCAACCCTGTAATAACCACAACGCAATGAGACTCTACCTCGATTCTCAGGGATGTACGGAGATATCCACCTTTTACCGCCGGCACAGCATTCTAAACACTTGTCTTATTAAAAGAAACATTGCAAGTTAATTCAGTGGCTGATAAATCACCCCTTGCCCGCCGATTAGGATGGGAAACGCAAATTAAGTTTTGCGTGCAGCAAGCCATTCTTGTATAGGGACTTTGGATGTCACCTCCGATATCCTAGACTATTTTTAAATCTCTGAATTCAATGTGACAGCCTACTTGTTCAAGTCTTGCCCCACGTTGGAGACGCCAGGCTGAACTGAGCCTGTTGAAAATCAACATAAGCCGAATCTCCTTATCCAAACCATTTTCTCGAGTTCTTAAATCCCACAGCAGTATTTTTCAGTTCGTTGCGCGCACACACTCAACTTATATCCTTGCATTGTCCGGGATGATTTTTAATTTTATTGACCTACATCTACAAAATAATAAACAATGTCTTCTATTTCACAGGTGTATTAGGTATTTCAACTCCGCCGGCGAGTAGGATATTGAAAAGGAACGATTTGATGAGTGAGAACCTTCACTCCGTAATGGGGGAGCTCCAGTGCCAGTTTAACGGCCAAAGTAGCCAGCATTCTCATATAGATTGACAACTAGTGTCCTGAGCGCCGATATTCAGTGCAAGCGTTGAATACAGAAGCCAAGGCAATTAGTCGGCATGAGGGCGATTCTATCGCAACAAAATGGCTTGGAGTTTGAAGTTTATTCCAACACCCAAAGGGAAGTTGTTACAGCATGAACAATATCAAGGGCGCAATTTTATTTCTGTAGCACCGAATTTGTTGAGAATCAGCCATCATAAAACTATACTGGATATAGAAGTGTACTGGACAACACAACCACCATTGATTTGGGAATACCCGAGACTTTAGGATTTTCGGTTATCACCAGAGTATTTATTTGGCACTGAAGTAATATTCCCAGTCTCACAGGAGGCTGCCATAGAGCCACTCTGGACATCTCATATTTGGAGGCCTTGGAGCCTTCACCACTAATCAAATATTTGAATTGATGTTGGTGGCCCAAGCCGAAAGTAGGGGTGCTCAATTGCTATCTCGTGGGCCCGTCCCATGGGTTTATTTGTCCCGAACAAATAGAATTTAAACTCCGCCATCCAAAAAGACTTTTTATAACAACGGTGCGGCCGCTAACGGTGCATATATCTTGCCCCAAAATCACATAACACATTCTAGAGTACTTTGGTAACATTTCTGGATAGATTTGATGTGTAGAAGCAGGTCTGGAGGTATGAATAACTGATGACTAGCTTTGCGCGCATAGTTTTGCGGATCCATTTCCAAATACCACTCAGAAAAATGTCCATTAGCTCATTAGAGCCTCTTCATGTTTTATAAGTGGTGTTTGGAACTCCACTGAGAGCTAGTGTAGCTCTGGAAACGGCATAAATACCGGGCGGAGCTTGAGTTCTATTTGTTCGGGACAAATAAACCCACGGGACGGGCCCACGAGATATAGCAATTGAGCACCCCTAGTTGCATGGGCATGAGAAAATTGGCTTGTCCCACCAATTTCCTAAAAACCCAATTGGCATGGGTGCATGCCGTTTTTATCGCGTTTTTGCGAGCAAAAAAAAAAAGATCTCAAAACCACACAAATAATGATACCAGTTGCCTAATATTCGCAAGAGGTATTAATGAGGGTGTATATTGGGACCATGGTTGCTTTTTATACTCGTGAAATGTTAAACTTGATGTTGGTGGACAAATTCACGTGTGCGTGATGGCATCAGGACAAAATGGCTTGCGCACTTCGGAGTTTGAAATCCATGCCAACTGTCTTGAGAGCAAAGTAGAGAACATTCAGCGGCATACAGCATGCTAATACATAACTCTGGGCTACTTTAATTCGGACCTCAAAGGATATTCTAATTGTTCACAGTATGCGACGGCACTTTTCACCATAGCACACCCAATTCTTGTGCTGTCGTTTTCCCCGTGGGTGAGAATCTGCATCAGTATATGTGCTTCACATACCACAAGGCAAGCCACGGATTCAGTAGATTCTGAGTACTTGGATTGTCAACTACGGGACAAATGTGCGCACTACCATACAAATAATGCTTCCAGTCCATGCATCTTCAAGTGGCAGATTGCTATGAACTTCCAAAGGGTGTGCTAGAATTCATCCCAGATGAGGACCCACAAAGAGAATCTGATGGAATCTCATGGAAGCTGACATAATCTAACAGGGTGCCCCCGAAGGTACAACCTTTGCTAGATGCTTTTATCTGTTAGAATCCGTCCCAGTGAGGCTAGTTGGCGAGCACGAGGGGAGTAACCCAGCAACAAGGTACATGGTGATACGGAGGCAAACGGATGAGGACCCACAAATATCTCATGGAAGCTGACATAATCCAACATTATCTTGCTTATTGGACCCAATTGATCTTGGCGGGCCATGCCGACAAATCGGCGTGGGCTTTGATGGGCGTGAGCAAATCGGCTTGTCCCCGCAAACGCCCACGCCCACGCCAAAAAAAAAACAATTGGCGCGGACGCACGCCGTTTTGCACGCCAAAAAATGAAGTCTCCGAGGGCTTATAAGGCGAAGATCGTTTGCCTGGTGCCAATTAGCGCCCCAGTCTGGCGTCAAGCCTTGTGTGTTGCTAATGTTTCCGGGCTTCCTCTCACTATCCACCCGTTGAATCTTCCCTCCCATGCTCAGCGCTCATCCCCTACGGATAATTTGCAGCGATAAAGGGGCTCGCCATTAGGCTCTCCCCCTTCCTCCCCTACGCCATAGCGTCCAAAGAACGTACAGAACAGAGAAACAATGTACATTCCTTAGCGAAAAAGAGCTCAGGTTATTGAGTGATGATTTGGACTTCCCCCATTCCGCCCTCCAACAAATCGGCGCGACGTTCCTCGCTTTATTTTTTGCGGAGCGGATCCGCGAGGCCGTACAGCGCCATTCCTGGGTTTGATAAACCCACCATCCCAGCAGTCCAAACTTCAAGGAGTTGATGGTACGGTACGGTAAGATGATGTGGTATTATTCAAACAATACTTATTAAATTTACAGGTTGGGCCTGTACTGCTCAAACAGTGCAACCCCACTCATCAGATTTCCTCCCGCCCCACCCACAGGTGTGATAGAACCTGTTAAATTGCCCACAAACCGCCCGTACGAGGGCACCGGCATGAGTGACTCCACCACAATTGCATCTATCTCCAACACTCCCTCTGCCCCCAAATCCAGAGTGATGTGATAACTGGATGGAAAGCCTATGTCGCTGCCCGGCGGGTAGGTGGCGTTCTCTTCTTTGGGACGAACACGGATGCTGCTCAAATCGCAGTTCGCGACAAGGATGGTGTTGTCCTTCGCGACGTACGCGCTGCCATACTCCGTTCCATTCAAGTCGAGGGAATCGAACCAGACGACGGAGTAGGGTCCGACACGCCCGTGGCCCCAGTACCACAACGACACACTGGCACCGAACGGCTGCGAACTCCAGTTCTGTCCATGGATGTCAATTCGGTGAGTGAGAACGTGAAATTTCTCAGCAAGCGCACCTTATCGTGATACCCCCCGCTCCCTTGAAGGCGAGCCTTGTCCCGCCAACCATCAGATCCACCGTGGCCGCAGCGTCGGGCACAGCATTGGCCCACCCAATATTGGGCCCGACCGCCATGTTTTGGCCGGCTACTACAGAACCGCAAGGATAGTGGGCAGGTGCATGCTGGAATTTTTTGGTCAATATCTTGAAGTTTGAGGACACCGATGTATTTACAGGCTGGAAGTGGATCTGGCCCTCCATGTCGAGGTCCGGTGAATCAATGAAAATGTCGTATCCACCTGAGCGCGCAGAATATCGCCAAGTGAATCCCGATCCGTGCCAGTCCCCGCTCGAGCCGTCACCCTCCGTCGTGACAGTCGCCCTATCCGCGGGCACCACCGTCTCAGTGGATGTTAGCGTACCGTTTGGGAAGGACACGGTCGCCTGCACGCGGAGTGGCATGTCTGGCACACCCACGGCACTGAACACGAGCACGACGGAGACGCGCGAGTTGGGATCCGTCGAAACTACATCAAAGTACCACCAGTCTATCGCGAACGCGTTGATGGGGCGGACTTTCGAGGCGTCCAGGCCTGCGCTCGAGGACGTGAAATCCGTTGGCCACCACGGAGACGTTGTACACGGTTTTCGCAGCGCAACATGTTTTTGCGAAAGCGAGAGCAATGCTTGCAAGAAAGGGGGTACGCGGGGTACGCATCCACATCGTTGAGGTAAAAAGGCAGATTTATGGATGCAAGGACGTTACCAGTGCCCGTATTTAACGAAGTTCAGAGGAGGGACTAAATCCAGGCATCGCTGACCGGCACGCGTACATAGCGACCCGTGTCCGTTTCTCTCTCGGGCGCTCCGAAAAGTCTTGCCGCATTTATGATTGGCTGATCATGACAAAAACGGGCCCGTCAGTGTGTGTCATTACCAATTTTGACACACGCGGCCCGAAAAATCGATCATTACATTTACGAGGGTTTCATATTCAACTTTCATTGCCTGGCCTCCGATCGCCGAGGGTTTCCCGGTCGGTTCCATTGTACTATCAATCAAATCGAGGGGGGGGGGGGGGGGGGGGGGGGACGCGTGACCCGAATTTCCGATTCGACACAAGTCTCTCGTAGACAGATGCTTTTAAAAAATGAAGCTCGTACCTCGCTTATTGAAGTCTGTTAGCGATCGCGGGGATCCGATCGGGATAGAAAGTTGTCAGGTAATTGCGCAGTTTGAATTCTCATCGTACAACCTTACACTCAAGGTTCTGCCACCTTGAGGATATAATACTTGCCCAAATCGCAACATCAGCTGTGGCCCACTAATAGGCTTCAATTTCCGCCCTCATGACTTCCCGCCGTACATCATGCAGTGTGCACCAGCATTTTCGGAAAGGCTAACAGGGCCAAACATTGTGGCATCCCGCCATCAGATCTCTCGGTAGTTCAAAAAGAATACCATTGACAGAGTTCCATTTGGTACAGAAGTTGCCGAAAAACTGTGGAATTTAATCGATTCCAATAATTCCGGTGGTAGCAAATAAATTCGCGAGTTCAGTATATATATATATCACTGCCTGCGATCTCATACTAAGAGCCAGTGAAGGAGCATAAAAAATCTAAAGCGGCAGATTCTCATATGCACATATAGATCTCTCACCCACGCCAGATTCAAATGAAAAGACGCGTTTCTCATTGAAAATGGATCACGACGAAATTCAAACTCCGCGATTACTTAACAACTTTCTACCTCTCGATCGGACCCCCGCGATGGCAACAGGACTGACCACGCCCAATAACGGGGCCAGAAATCCGCGCAGAGCGCGAGGAATGTCAGGTTTCAGATTGTGTAGCGTACATATTGTCCAACGTATTGCCCCAAGGGTGTGTGGTGCTAGGAGAGTGCGGCTTGGCGTCTATATCGTCCGTAGTCGGCATGTGTGCGGGATACAGCGCAGCGTAGAGGACGGGCAGGAATTGCGTCGCGTGAGCGCCGGAGAGTGGTATAACTTTCGCGCATAACGGGCAAAGAACCTCCGGATCTCTGTCTAGGGCTTTGATTGCGAGACGCTGCGGTTCTGTGAGCTCGGAATCTGGGTAAAAATGAGTACGACACACGCGGAGGAGAGGATGTGGTATCTTGGATAGGTTCTTAACGCACAGAGACGGGTGCATGTCGGTCTGGTGTTAAAATTGCGGGGGCGCTGTGGTCGGGATGGGACGGTGGCAGGACTTGAGCACAAAGTGAGAGGCAAAGGTCAGGATGGGCGGAGCCTCATGGCATAAGGCGGCTTGATTAATTTACGCAATGCAAGTCGCAGGCGAAGGTGACGATGGTATAGAGATTGCGAATTACAGGAATGTGGTACTTCTAGTCGAATGTCGAGCGCGCCATCCTACAAGAGATCCCCAAAATTAGCGGCGGAATAGTCTTAACCCGAGGGGGAAAGCATACGTACCGATATACCTCAATTCCTGTGGATCAAGTAACACGCCCATCGACCGACGACGACCTGCAATAGAACTAGTACTGGGATCAAATATTTTTTAAGGAAGCCACAAACGCGATTGAAGCGAGACTCACGAGGGCCCGAGGCTGCTGGTAGGGATTCTGGGCGCATTATCCTCTCGCGGAGCTGCCGGTCTGAGTTCGCGTTTCTGACGCTTGCCGGCGGGGGTGAAATCGGCTGATCAAAGTGAATAAATGTACTGAGTATAAGAAACTTGAGATGAGAGTTATGGACACGAGCAAGGATCGCAGCAGTCGGGGACTGCGTCAGCATTTTCGAGGCCGCAGCATTCAGCTGTGGAATAGGAATGTGGGGTAAATATTACGAGGACGAAGAACGTGCGGGGCGCACCGGAAACCGCAGCCTGCATCATGCCAATTGTGCGCTTCAGACTCGTGGACGTAGTCTGCACTGTCGCCTCGCGACTAACTGCCTGCTGCGCCTGCAACTCGAACAGCGCCCGCTCCGCCTTCCACGTTTTCCGCTTCGCCATCCAAAGTTACCGCTCTTTCACCAACAGCTCCTTGTCGTGAGTGTGGTTGAGCAGCGCCGTTTCCAGCTACTGCCGCCACCGCAACTCCTCCAACCCGCCAGCAATATTTCCCTCTCTCTATCGGCGAAGCGCGCGACCTGATTGCGGAGAGCCGTACACTCACCGTTAGCGGCAGCCAGCGAGGACTTCAGAGTCGCAATTTTCGTGCGGAGCTTTGTGGATTCGTCCAAGGCCGGACTGATGGAGACGGCGGATCAAGGAGGAGAGGAGGTTTTCCCAGTCGTCTCGGGGCCCTAGCCAGAATAATCTTCAGAGCGTTCTCCAACTGTTTGGAGTTGCCAGTAGAAACCTAGGGCACAGGAGCGGAAAGTGGCGAGGGTGATGGTGAGAGTTTTCGCAAGAGTTTTGATGTTTGTTCCTGATTGGATGGCCCCGCTTAGTTTTCGACGACGACGACGACAGCCGGCTCTTCGTCGGATATTTCAGCGCGAGACGCGTGAACCGCTTTGAAGCGTTAGTCCAAACCCACAGATCCGTTGTCATCCCCGACTGCCATCCTCTACCGTTCCTGCCACCGCGTTCTTTACCTTGTTTCTTTACCTTCCCTTCCCATCTTCAACCTCCCTACCGCGTTTCCTCGCTGCTCCATGTCCGTTACTAACCTCGTATCATATTGTCTTCTCCACGTATCTTCAGCTCTGGGACTTCATCTACGCATCCTGACTCGAATTCGCATGCTCCATCTCAACGAGCTGCAGCTGTTCCTGATGGTAAGCATATTACTTGTCTCCCTCATCTCCTTTTCTCCTCCTTTTCTGGCATCTCGTCCTTGGTTTCATGGTCTCCCCTCCTGCTACCTTATGCTTGGCTCGTGTGTTGCTTTTTTCGGGCTTGTTTATGGAAACCAAGCTCATTGACGCCTCAGTTTTCGACTGCCTTCATGCCGACTGTTAATTGTGCCGTTCGATGGCGGAAGAGGAGAAGAAGTAATATAGTGTCTCATCGGTGAGCATTGTGACTTTATTCCCTGTTATCTTGCTTCTCGTCTCTCCACCCACTTCCCTCCCCTATGCCTGCGCTCCCAGGCAACTTTGAATCCAGTGAATATAGGAATCAATCAGCGCGGCATGATAGTTCCCCCCGCTACTCCATCGATTCTGCTTCGCGCATGCCCTCGGGCTGCATCTTCATCGCTTCGTTCACACTCTGCCGCTCAGTGCTTCCCCCGCTCGTTTCATATTTCTTCTCGAATGCGCCCCTTCATCTTGTTCGCTAACCTCATCACCCGTGCCTCTCGATGTGACGCTCATTTCACCCACAACTTTCGCACTTAGACCTCGTCCGTGCTGACTCGTATTCGCGCCGCGCGAACGCAGACAATTGGGAAAGAGGTGAGTATCTCGTTTCCCATCGCCTCATTTCTCTCGCTTCCTGTGCCATTCATAGATACCAAGCCGCGCCCTGTTCCTGCAAACCTCTTGTTACTTACACCGCTCCTCTACTCTTCGCTTTATTCAATGTGTCGCTTCTCCAATCCGCCTTCCGCGTCGCCTCCGTCCGCCACAGCAGTTTTATCTCTTATCTACGTGACTCTGACGATGGCGCAGATTAACATGCAGACCGTATTTGCGCGCCCATCGGACCACACGGAGGATGTATCTGGGGAAGGAAGGAGAGGCTTCGCGCTCATCTCTTGCGGGCCAGCGCGCGCGCGCGCGCTCCTCCGCTATACCCCGCCCCATCCTCACACACATCTCTATTAGTCCATTCATCTCGGCTCCTGCACGCACAGGTTAGCTGACTTTCCCCTATTGTCCGTGTTCCGGACTGCTTTCTTGAATTCAATTCAATTGCTATTGATTTTGGCGCCTCAATATCGTTACTTCTCCCCCTTGATCCCACTCAACCGCTTTAGCCATTTGCTTCTTCCGCCCACACCATACATTCCACTCATGACCCCTGTGTATTTCTCCCACCATCTGACCTTTCCTTCGTTCATTTCTCACATGTCCATTGCCTAGCCCATTCGACGGAGAACTCTCTCATCGCAGAACCCGGAACTCCGACGGCCCCATCGGGATTTCTTTCGTAACAGATATACAATCGGCCGGCAGCCCAGAGTCCAGAGCTAGTCCAGAGCGCCATGACTGCGGAAATCCGGCATAGTCTTACGGAACTCAATTACATGGGCGCCGGCGGTTAGGCCCTTACAGGTATGTATGGTGTCCCACTGTGATGCCAACATCCCGCTCATTCAAATCCGCTCATTCAAATTGCGCTAGCGTTCGGTAAAAATCAATTCCGTGAGAGTCGCGGTAGGTTCACTCTACGGGCGCTTTGTGACATCTGTATACCATTTTCTGGTATATAAGGACACACCATGGCGAAATCTAGACAGACACCCCACTCACAGGATGTTTTCCAAGTTGCTTCCCACCACCGTCTTCGCTATTCTTGCTCTCGTTATGGTGCAGGTAGCTGTCGCCGTGCCTCAGATCGGCCTTCCTGTACCCTGTGCGTTTTCTACTGTCGCTTTATCTACTGCTCATTGAATCCACATACGTAGGTGGAGGAGCGACTGTACGTATTATCGGTGATATTCTAATTCAACGTTCTTCTCACTGCACTTGACGTTTTAGGACCCTCCCTGTGTGTATAAATGATATCGTTTCCAAATGATGTTACTTACCCACTCCTCCCCAGGCCCGGCACCCCAGGTCTGCTGCGACCTCAGCTTGATCGATCCCAGCCTTCCCAAGTTGAAGCTGTGAGTCTTCGTTGAGTGTTAAATTGATAGTCATTAATATGGGTGCTTTTCGTAGCTGCCAGCCAGTGTCGCCGGTATGCCCGGCGGCCTGAGAGAAGAGGGGGCAGTCAGTTGGAATCGACTCTCAATCGTTCAGAGATACCGGTCCACCTGTAAATTCGCCTCTGTATTATTACGGGAGCCCGGGACTCGAATTACAGCTACTGTGATCACAAATGATGATCGGTGCTTTCCATAACCCACATAAGAAATCGAAGTCAACAGACTCGAGAGTGAATAAAGGAAGCCATATGTACTGTATAGTATACAAAGCATGAATTCCCGCCCTCCGAGGATTTTATACGCTGTCCAGGAGCCTAGGCCTATTGTGTTTATTCCTCTTGTTGGTCGAGTGCGACCGAAGAAGTATTTATTTCCGTAAGCGCTTGGAGTCGCTATTGTTATCGTCTTCAAGGGACTGAAATGGGCTGTGGCCACACCTGAGTTCAAGCACACACAATCAGCGTTGGCTTTTGAGCCTAAGAACAACCATCGATGTCTTATACTATTACATTTCTTGTTTCGGCTCCGTTACCACTTGAAACAACAACAAAAAACGCTAGGCAAACGCTAGGCATTATTATTGGACTCAAACACGTCCTTGACCAGCGCAGTATCAAGATAACACGTGATCTCCACAATCTTGCCAGTCTGCTGAGAGAACGTGAAAAACCAGCAGTACCTGACGTGTCACCTTCAATTTACTTTGGCGAGTGTCAGGACAGCCAGACCCACGCACCTGTTCTTATAGGGGTTACCATTCATCTGCGTAGCTTCACTGGTCGCCTCGACAATCGCTTTGTTTCCGAATATCTGGCGATCGTACGAACAGACTGAGATTGGGTTGCTCATGAAACTCACATTGAGGCTTGAGTAATGCATCTTGAGCGAATTTCCCTGCAAGCGTGCGCGGAGAGGTTTGTTCACCTCCTCAATCCAGCCCGCAAGGTTCTCATCCGTGACAAAACTCGTAAGGACAGGCTTAAAGACACGAGACGAACGGCTCACATACACCCCCGTCTTGCGTATCGCGTCTTTTTCCTCGGACCCAATCACCCATCGGACATCGGGGTCGATTGCGTTGATGAATGGTAGCCAGTTCCCTTCGTGACTCGCAGCATCTAAGAACGAATGCAGATGGGTAGCGGTGAGGGTGAATGTCATTCGGACGTGCGGGGGGTAAACAGGAGGAGCTTCGTCAGCCACCAGGCTTATATGTTGTTCCGAACATTCAGCACGTCATGTCACCCGAATCGGGATATATCGCTTATGGGTATTCATTGGCGGCTGTTCAGGATGACTGGGAACGAGAGTTTTTCAAACGTGAATCGGGTACTGTCCTTCCCAGCATCCACTGAGTCTGCACTGAGTCCTGCCAAACCTTGGCCGAATGATTTTTTACCCATGGCATCCACAAACGCTTTGGATATATCACTAACCAAGCACATAAAATCCGGCGGTTCCTGTGAGAGTGGGTCGTGTCCAAATGAGCTGCCGAAAATTAGGTGTATTACAGTTGCCAGATTTCACGGCAATTTCACGGATTTGGATTTGTAAGGCAGTAACAGCGTCACATCAACGATCTTCAGAAATTTTGTGATAGACCACTCGACAACCCATATTACAGAACTTAAGAAAACTTAAATTCCGATAGTGGAAATAAGAACAACCACAATTCGTAGGGTCCAGACGATATACTACATACAACATACTAGAGTCACTGCAGCTCACTACAGCAAAAATTGGTTTCACGACGGGACACTACAAGCCACTACAATAAAAATAAGGGTTTGGACCTCCACCAATTGTATATGGGCATCATTATTTTAAGGGACCGAAAATTAAACCAGTTCGCCTTCCGCTTGGGTCCCCGAACCATCGTTGCTGAGCGACCGGCGGGGGTTGCTGTCGGACCTGCCGGACTGGTCCTTGACTGCCACCATATCTTCCTTGGCGGGTCTCGGTGCGTCAGACATCATCCTCAACCCAGCCATAAGTGGGTCTTCGGCGTACACGGACTCCTCGTCCTCAATATCACTATCTTCATCAAAGCTGCTCGCGTCAACAGGCGCGCCCATAGGCCCGATCACCCGGGATGCAAATCGGATGGATTGGTCTATTGCCATACCATTTGAGACAGCGCTTTCGTCATAGTAGACAGCCCGGAGCATAAGAAGGAAGCGGCAAATAATTATGGTACGAAAGCTGTGGGCCAGATTTAGTCTTGGCGCGGAGGCATTAAAATGGAGACGAGGCACGTACACAGGTGTATAGTATGGCACCACCCAGTAGTCGTATCTCGTTGCAAACTCTGGCTGGAACTTGAGTCAGGCGCGGTATGCTATCACCTACACTGGAGATGCTCACAACGTGGTCGAACTGTGTTTGTGCGTGAATAAACATAAATCGTGAGATCGAGAAGAGGGACTCACAATTAACACGAGCATGTCTGCCAATGATAAAATAAGCAGGGCTCTGGATCACTGTCAGTGGAGGGATATCTGCGGAATAAACGAATTTCGTACATAAAATAAATTGTTCCTGCCAAATCATCAGACGAAGGATTTTCAACAGAACTTAGACGAACCGTTTTTAAGCAGGAGCATTGAAAGACCTGGATGCTTTTTTCCCTCGAAGGCGTTCCTCAGCCAGAAGGTTCGTCTAACCGTAACAAAAATGACGATTGTCTCCGATAAAAAGTCGGCCGCAATTCCCGCGATGCGTACTGCCAAAAAAGATTAATGCAGGTCTAACGGAGCTTGCAAATAAATCTTTCTGTAGTAAATTGTCAATGGTTAATGGTCATACTGAAGAACTCGAAGAAACGACAGCGCCGTACACATCTATCATGAGCCGTCGCGGAGGCGAGATATGCCATTTGACAGCCGTAGCGATCTACTGTTGTGGCTTCTTGATGGGCGTAAACATACTGCGGGCATATTAGCGCAAAGAAGTCCTGCAAGCAGCGAGAATTACAGTGGCTGTTATCGCAGAAGGCAAGCACATAAAAAAAACAGGAACGGCCAAACGCCAGTTCCGCTCGGTCAACGCAAGCACTCGCAGTGAGGAGAACACTGAAAAGAGCTTCAGAAGAAGTCACGGAAATACGTATTACTCACATCCGAATCCAATAGTTCTCGCTATCATAGGGAATATTTGAACTCGCACGGCAATATCACAACTGGACATAATATGGTAGCCAAAAATAATCATTCAAGACGGAGATCCTACCCCTGGGAACACCCGCGTTTCAATGAAAGTCAGCGCGAGCGAGGAATGACATACATGGGGTGAGAGAATACCACGATGCAAGGAATAACACCGTAATTTTCTCGAACAGAGTGCCATATCGGAGGCAGGCATACAAGACGGTGGCTCCGGAAAATTTGCGAGACCAGATCCGGCTCACTTCCGTTCCAAAACTGATACAATGATCCCAAATGAGAAGCGCTTTTTATAGTTATTGGGTTAGATGAGTGGAGTCGAATAATCAACAACGCACCAACAGCGGCGATGCTACAGCATGCGAAGGCACTGATCTAGTCTTCAGCTCCCCAGTAGAGGCTCACAAAGCGGAATTAACAGGCTACTCACAATTCGTAGGCCTGAAACGGGACCATGAGTGAGAGGTCTGGATGAGAGACGAGGAACCGATGGATATTTATGCAATCTATTCTAGTATCTAACAGACGACTCGTACCTTACACGTTGTAGCCTGTAGATCTATCCAATGTTGACAGATTGACGCCTGGGTTGATGCCCCTTGACGCCCTTTGTCTCACATTCCTTCCTCCCCCCCTTGACGCCGTCTTAGCTCACACTGAGGGCAAGCACCATGGCTGTGCGTTCATGGCATAGGATCGACACTTTCCACGACAATTGCCCTGGGCAACTCACACGATAAACATGTCTCTGTTCTAATCTTATTTCATGGTTAGTTGTTGTTTTTGCCCTCAATACATCTAACAAGTTGCTACATTTGTGCTGAACCATTCCGTAGCTGTAGAGTATCGAACCTGCGTGTCGAAAATTTATCTTTAAGCTTATAAGCGCCTACAATTCACGCGGTCAAAACTTGTTTTCAGGCCTGTGTTACATCTAAGCCCCACACCGCCAATGTATCGCATTCAAAATGGTATTATAGACAGAAGCTTTGATTCCGCATACAAAAAAATCCCAATAACTGCGATCCTAACTGCGAAAAAAGAATCTCTTAAAGGGCACAGCTCTTCTGCCCTTATGAGGCCTTAGAGCGCCTTATCGGCCAAATTACAATTTTCCGACATGTGTTCAAGTGGGAGTCAGTCTGCCTCTTTGCATCGTGTTAGATCCAGACCCCGCCAGTACCGAATTTATGATCTGGTTCCGACCAGGACGTGAGAAGGCAGGCTGAAGCTGTCTATTGGATTCTAAAAATCCTGCATGCGAAACTCAACCACTGTTTAGGCAACATCCCACCCGAGTATAACCAAAAATAACAACTGAGAATGAAATAAAAATGGAACAAAGAAAATGTTTATTGTGTGAGTTGCCACGGCAAGTGTCATGTCAAGTGTCGATCCTATGCCATGAACGCACAGCCATGGTGCTTGCCTCCAGTGTCTGACGCCCCCATCAAAGCAAACTCGAGTTTATAGACCTATACCGGTGCATACCATTGGTCGGGTGTATATGAAAGATCTTCATTACATGGTGCTTGCGCCCAGTGTCTGATGCCCCCATCAAAGCAAAACTTGAGTTTTCAGACCTATACCGGTGCATACCATTGGTCCGGTGTGTATGTGAAAGATCTTCATTACAGCAACAACACTGGCAGTGCCTCCGAAAAATAGAGAAGAATTATGGAAGTGACGTCCATATTGACACCCTGGGCCGGCAGTGGCGTCCACAAGGCGTCACATGCCACTTTGCCCCCTACAGCTATCTATATGCTCGTACTTCGCATGTTGTAAATCGATCTAATGTATATTTATGCAATCTACTTATCCTAGTCTCTTATCAACAGGCACAGTTATAGAATGGCTTGCCCGGGCGGGTAGCTAGGTAGGTAGCATTTAACCGGTCCCACTTAGGAACACCGGTTTCCAGAAACAGGCCATAATGGGAATTGATATATCATCGGGCTCTTGGGAGAGATCCTTCGTGTTATATCAGGATCTCTCCCCCAGAGGCGACCGTGATACAGTTCACTATCTCACGACGCATACGGTCGGGAGACAGTAATTAACCATTGAGCGATTCAAGAAGTGAGAGCGAAACACTACGTGTTTTGTCCCTTCCACTGCTATGGCGGGGCCTTTTTTTTCTCAGGTGAATCTAAGAGGCTTGAAATTGATATCATTTATCACGGTGAGCATGTTGTGGGGCGTCGGATGGTTGGTTTGGACGGTTATGGGGGTTTTCGAGCTCATAGAGCTCGAATATGAACACCCTAGAGCTTCAATACTTTCCCTTCAAGGTTGTAGCAATATCTAGTGTTTCGCTCCCCGGTGAATCATCTATTTTTTTGATGTCTCTCAGATTTGGCTTTGTTCTCCACGAATACCACATAGATTGTCACAAATCCTTTTACCACCATGTACCCCATGATCCATCTGCATTGCCTGGATTAAAAGAAAACGGAAAACAAAATCGACCACTATTCTCCAAAAATCCGCCACGCGGAGTGTTTCACTCAACGGTTAATTACTGGATCCCTTGACCGAACTCCGGAAATCTTCCCACGATGTGACATGTGTTACATCTGCAATTTTAGGCTGATAGCGTGACACATTTTGAATCCGTCTTTTTTTTCTTCAGCCAATGGTTGTCGTTATAATATACCTTCCCACTACAGATTCAACCATTTCAACTGTGTTGTTATTTTTTTCAAACTTGCGAAATGACTTGGAGCTTCAGATCCAGTGTCTGATTGGGTCCCAACCACCAAAATTTGGTTCAACAATGCATATTCAGGCCAAAAATCGGTGTGCAATATGCAATGTGCATTTCCACATTTCAATCAAATCGACAGTCATGTGTCATCGATGTCTGAACTTTGGTGGTTCGTCTCCCGTCACCGTTACCCGGGCAGTTGTCGAATCTTACCAAAGTTTTCTCTGAAGCATTCCATGCATGTATTGAGGGTATTTTGTTGTTTTGTATTCCTTAGATTGAAACTCATCCTGTATTTCAATATTCAGGGTCTGAGTACCTACCTCTTAATTGGTTCATCCTACTGACCTTAAAACTAACCGGAATCCCGAAAAAAACTGACCGGCTCCGGCGTCACCTTCTATGATGAGGAGCTCAAGTACCTACTGCATCTCCTCTAAGCACCGACACTCGAGTAGCAAAGGGGAATCGGGATTCGAGAATCGGATATGGGGTCGAAAAGTTTTTTCCAGTGTTGAGTCGATCAGTATAGCTCGGATCAACACAAGCTTTTTCTCGAACTACGGCTCTATTCGGTCCAGCACGATCTAAGATCGGGTCCGATGGCCGTAAAAGCGCTTTTTCTCTCTCAATTGCCCTCGGATCCAAAAAGTGTTATAGATGACATCCCTTATTTTCGCATATTCCCTATCTGCCTATGCAATTTTCTCAATAAAAAAAGTTTGGTTAACCCGACTCCCTTTTAGGACGCCAGATGCAAAAAGCCCAGTATCTCGCGAAGAAGTCGCCCTACTCAAAATGCGAGTGGGTATAAATAGGTCTTCGCTATCTGCACGTATTTTTACCACATTTATTGAATCATCCGTTGCTGAGATCTAGACTAAACAACAAATAAAATGCCCACCCCCACCCCTCAAAACCACGTTTTATAAAAAAGTTTTTTTTAGATGCAAGCTATTCAGAAGGCTACCTAATGGAAAGAGCTTGATAGCCTTTTTCTTTTGTTTGCCTACCTCTTGCTGACCCCCCCCCCCTCTCCCCATAGAGGGTAATATTTTCCCACCCCGACGGCGGGCCGTCCATTCTGAGCTTAGCCGCTGCCCCCTATTGGTTTCTTCCACCGTAGTTCGACCTTTCTGCAGGTAAAGCAGGTTTACACTCCAGCGCTTATCTTCGTAGCAACCAGACCTGCCCCAAGTGTTAGGACTCTAAAATCCACCATCTGAATCACCCAATCAACCCTCTGCTGAACCATCCATAAATGGCTGACATCGGCAAAAGTTATCGGGGGTTTTCCGCAAGCTCCTTTCCAACGTGGATTTACACCATTAAATGAATGAGGGAAAGACCCAGATAGGATATTCACTAGGCTATATATTTGATGACGCGTTGAAAACTGGACCAGAACGCGTCCCATATTGATGTGCGGTTGTTTTGCAGCTCACGTGACTCGTTTCCGACAACATTTTTGCTCAGCAAAAATTGAAATTGAAATCTGGCTCGAATTCCCGCGAAGTCAACAGCTGTGATACTCCCTAACTCCTAGGACCATTTAACATAAATCAAGCGCGGCTCGACAGGTCATGTCCCGGGACGGCCCGAGCTAAACTCAAAGCGCTGTGGGAATAAATGGCCCATGGGCGCCCCGTGGTTCCACTCTTTTTTTTTTTGAGCGTTTGGGATAATGAAACTTAGTCTGCGGAAGCATTCCAAGCTTATTCGCTTGTGTTACTGGTTATTAGCCAGTCGTTGCCGATGAATTTTGTCCACGAGGAAGTGCCCTTACACATATATCCGATGCTGGATGAAATTTCAAATATCCAGCCATACTATGTAGTCCTGTGGTTGCCAACTGCTTTCATATTCGCTCGTCACTGGAATTTTGGAGCCCAAATTTGCTTCGCTCAACTCACGACGTACCCAGGAAGGAGGTCGACGCAGCCGCGACCTCGTAAAATTAATCCGTGTCGTCCACGGTTCGAGGCTCCTACGACACAGCATGTCTGAGATTTGTTCGCTTGAGCGCTGTTCCGGTATTTTTATCAACTTCCCCCGCCCCGTATGTGTGATCCACCTGGGTAGGTGGGACAACGCGGTGTCTTCTCGCCGGGAGCTGGGCTGCACGTGAAATGTGCCATGTCGACAGATTTCCTCGTTCATCAGGCTATGCTTGTTTTATTTTTGATCCCTGTCTCCCTGCTCCTCCCGATTCAGGCTTTTTCTTCTTGAGCCTGCTGGATTCTGGTTCGCGGCCGTTGCGCTGCGGTGTTGATTCCGCCGCTTGAGGGCAACTTGGGCGTGCATTTTGGGTTGGGGGCGGAAGTCTCGGAGATCATGTCTTTAGAAGTTCGACATCTTGCCATTTACTAATTTGCTCCGGAGACAGAAGCGAACCTCACTACTGGACACGGCGATCAGTCTCCGGGATCATGGATCGATCTACAACTAGCGAGGTGCGAGTTATTGTAGTCTTCTAGGCGAGACTAAGATCGATCATCGATGAGGAAATTGCCTACTCCGACTTCAAGCACGGTGTAGTCATAGACGACGAATTAAAAATAACTCATTGAAATCCTCTCTATCCAAGTGGCGGCGCAAGGGGCCCTGAATGATATCTCGAAGATGGCCTCTCAAAGAAATAACCACGGGCGATGAATCACAGGAAAAGAGCGCAGGGTAACGAGGTTCGGGAGTTTCAACATCACTTTGCAACGACAGCACCGTAGGCCCCCGGTCACTCGCCTATAACTACGTCCCGCCCCGTAAGGTAAATCAACGGTCGTTTCGGAGGGTCTATTTCGCGAAACTAGCCAGCTGCTGAAGATTTCAACCAGCTACACCCGATGCGCAGCGCAAAATAATGGTGATTCCAGGACTTAGAGAAAAAAAAAACTGTAATTTTGCGGTCACCAGAGCCGTGGGAAAGTGATTTTATAAGGTAAATCAACGAAAATTCCCGAAATTGGGCGGGACGTGAGTATAGGCGAGTGTCCGGGGCCTAGCACCGTCTAGAACTTGTCTAGAACGGTCGTCTTCTTCGTGGGTCCTCATGATCCGCGTATCGTAACACTTTGACGGCAAGCAGATGGGAAGTTCACGGTATTAGGCGGTACTCCTGCGGGTTCACCGTTTAATGCCGTAGTCTCCGCGTTTCCGGTGCGGGAGGCTTGTCTTTACCTACCTATCTGTGTTTCACGACATCTTGAGACTTGAATAAATTGTGGCACGAGGCAGATGTGGCATAAATCTGGAACTCACTGGGGGGCAAAGACCGAGCCATGTGTAGAGCCGGTTTCCACATGCCTTCAACGCATGTGGTCCGCCCTTGCCGACGCAACGTACCACGAGAGGCCATTTTATGCGTTGAAGGCATGTGGAAACCTTGGACGGTCTCTCACTGTGATGCCGAGATCCGGCTTATTCAAATTTTGGTAGCGCTGGGAGCAATTCAAGTACGTGAGGGTCCAGTTAGGTTTCCCTCTAAGCCGATTGCGGCATCAGTGTTCCACGTCCTGGTATATAAGGAGACACCATAGCGAGATCTAGACAGACCACCCCACTCACAGTATGTTTTCCAAGTTGCTTCCCACTACCGTCTTCGCTATTCTTGCTCTTGTCATGGTACAGGGAACCGTCGCCGTGCCTCAGATCGGCCTTCCTATAAACTGTGCGTTCCCTATCGTCGATTTATCTACTGCTCATTGAATTCACCTACGTAGGTGGAGCACCGACTGTACGTATTATCAGTGACATTCTGATTCAGACCTTCTTCTCACTGAGTTTGACGTTTTAGGACCCTCCCTGTGTGTATAAATAATTTCGTTTCTGAAAGATACTACTTACCCACTCCTCCCCAGGCCCGAAGGGCAAGGCCTGCTGCGACCTCAGCTTAATCGATCCATCTCTTCCGAAATTGAAACTGTGAGTCTTAGTTGAGTGTTAAGTTGATGACCATTAATATGGGCACTTTTCGCAGCTGTCTGGATGTGTCACCGGTTCTGCTCGGCCCTGAAGTGTATTGAGGGGAAGTGGACCGAATCGACTCTTGAGTCAGAGATACCGGCAACTGTGAAAGCTCGCTTCTGTAGCATTACTGTGTTGAAATAAGCGACGCGAGATGATGAGCCCAGGATAAATGAACAACAGAGTGGTGAGACATTAGTCTATTATATGCGACTGCCTAGTGGGCCGAAACTAGGTAATGAGTCACTTGCATAATATTATAATATAAGGTTGTTTCGATGGTGAATCTGGCGACTTGGTGCCTGTGGGATGAAATACGACCTATGAGGATGCTGTATGTCAAGTTTGGAGGTGTGTCGACGCGGCGATCAAATACTGTGAGACGTTTTGGATCAAGATGCCGGTGTGTGAACATCATTTTCTTATCTCCGAGCAGCCTTGGCGCTCGTTTCCCGCTCGTTTCTCCACCAATTCCCCGCCGATTCGCATAGTTTTGGGCTCGTTCTCTTCCCCCTCGTTCGCAGAGAAAAATATTAGATGGCCCTCATTCTCGAAAATGGTTCTATAACTCCTCCACAATCCTTAAAGACCTTAACCTGACCCCGAGTGACACAGTTCGGCCACCTGCGTAGCGAACCACCCGTGTTTGCCACGGACCTAGGACTTGGTTGCTGTATTCCAAACCACTCTCTGTGTATTCTCCCCGGTGGTTGGACCCTTAACTGTCCGACTTCCCTGTCACGGCGGGCAAACTACTGAAATTCGGCAAATTTGAGTTGGGCGTAAAGATGGATTTGTTCGAGGGGTTATAGGCATGTGGGTAACATTTTTTTGGAACCAATCATGTTCCAATACATCCTATTCACATATCTGGGCCTTAATTTGGGCTGTTGACGCGCTTTTCGCTTTGTAGGGTACGCGATTCAGTTCAGACCGTCATTTCACCCCTCTCCTTGGCTGGAAAGGGAAATAGTTACAGCCTCAATATTCCTCAGATGTACAGTTCATGTGTATGGAATATTGTAATTATATCTCTTAAATGATTTGGAATGCGATTCGGTGAACAGTACCAATGTCAACGGAGTGATTGAGCGGGTGGCCCACTAGCCCGTTTTTTTTTGCCTTTTTCGGATACCGCCGGAAAGAAATTTAGCAAGCCCTCAAATCATGATATAAATTCGGGAAAAAATAATCCACTCGCTCTCAGGATGCATACTTTCATTTGAAAGTTCATATACCTGTACATACTCGACGGTGTGTATGGGCTTGAGGCGAAAAAGGCTAAGGTGGCCCAGTACCCAGTCTCTGATAATAGTAGGTACGTAGAACTGCGTACTGTAGGCAAACGAGAAAAGAGGAAAAGTAAAATCAATACTACATAAAATGCCGTGTCATATTCCCAGACGCCGACGGCAAGATCGTCAACTTGAAATCTCTACATACAGCAGCCCGCACCTCGATTACAGTGTGTTCACAGATGGTGCTCGATGCTTTCCAGAACCCACATAAAAAGTCGAAATCAGAGTGAATGATTTCTTCCCCTTAACTTATGCCGAGATCAGTAGGTATTGTACTTGGGCATTCCTACTTTTGTGCCCGAGTCCCACTAACGATTGAATGGTTACAGAGGGGGGTAGCGAGGGCTGCGAGAGTCGCCTTTTATGCCTCCCCGGAGCCTATTGTATCTTTCCTGGTGTCGAAGTGAGATGCCGAACATTCTTAGAACATTCATTGATTCAACACAACTCCACCCGGTAACCCTGCAAAGTGTCTGCTTGTTGGGGCACCGCCGGCCCGATATGTTCCGCGCTTCTCCCAAACCTCGATGAGCACTGATGCTGAATTTCCAGCGGAGATCCTTTCCATTCGTGTGGCACCGACTGCGTTCGTCACCGAAACTTTACACCCCGAGATTGCTTCCCTCAACTCACGCCATACCCACAGGAGGCCGACACAGCCGACCTCGTACGCATCCGTGTGGTTGGAGGGTAGCAGCATGTCTGTTGGGAACATACCACAATTACCCCCGGTGCATGGGACGTCTACACCGCCGGTCGAAGAACTCTGAAGGGAGGGTGCACCTACCTGGTGCATACACAGCTCCCGATACAGATTTCCCTTCTCCCTGAATATCGCGCCCTCGCAAGCCGGATCATTTCTCACCAGTGGTGTGTAGCCTGCGTGCGCATTCCAGTTCCCTTAATCTTCATTTATCGGTGCCGCTATTCGCAGGTGCAGGAAGTACAAATTATTACTGCCAATACGAAGTATGAACATTGAACTACTGGCGCCTTACACCCCGTTCGCAGAAGACGCTTGTTTCTCCCCATCCTCCTCCTCTTGTCGGTAGAGAGTTCCTGATCGAACTCCTTGGGCAGGATCAGGTTCAGTATCACAGCCACTATCCCCGCAGCCAGAACTGCACCGATAGAGAGACGAATTCAGGAAGACATCAATCGGGGAATCAAAAACATACATGGGGTGCTGAGGATGATAGTAATGGAGTTGAAGAACCCCTGGAGCGCATTGTTGGGATTATTTACCCCATCGAATAGGTGCGTAAAGAGTCCCGGAACGAGAAGGTCACCGATGCCGAACGAGAGCGCCGCGGAGAGGACAAATCTGTCTCGGCGCGTGTACTGATTGAATGACAAGACTCGTAGGCCGGATACCTAGACACGTAGAATATCCGCTGTGAATGGATATTGTTTATAAATGCGTGGTGGCGAAACATACAGCAACGGATGCGAAGAGGAATGTGGTAACACCACCCAGGACTGAATTGGGGACTTTCACGCGGAAGGAAAGGCAGCGTTAATGGAGGAAGACTGGATACTTGTTCATGGACTTACTGGCGAGCAGTGCGCCGGATATTTTGCCCAGGATTCCGAATAAGATGAGAAATACGCAGCACCAACGACCGGCGGCGCGATTTGCGCAGCGGGTGATTGCAATGACGCCATTGTTCTGAATGAATTTAGTGTGAGCTTGAAGAACCCTCAGGCAAACAAGCTACTAATATTCACCTGGGCGAATATGGACAACGGCGTCACAGTGAAAAGGGCGGAAACGAAACCTTTGATTCGGTCAGAACAAATCTTTTCAATAATGTATGGAAACTAACCGCCAAGTCCATCACTCAGCACGCCACCCTGAATGCGCGAGTCAAATTCAACCCCTCGTACGTCGACGCGGGACACCTCGGCAGAGGCAGTGATATCGCCAATGGCTTCCATGGCCAACGAAACTGTAGATGATGAGATACTTTCAGGGTGCGGGAGAACGCCGCATACCATATACGGCGAGCACTACGAGTAAGCGCGTCAGTTATGGCATCAAAGTCCGGGAACTTTCTCAACTAGGAAGAATGCTGGTGGATAACGCCGATCTTGAATGTATGAACCCTACAATAATATTAATTAATCAGCGCAATGTGAAAAAGAGCGAATTAGATGGTAGGGCAGTGGACGAACCAGAGAAATGTGATAGACGGTGCGGAGTCGAGATGCTCGAACGGTCAATGTAGCCCGCGGCAACCGGCAACGATGCACCCAACGGCGAGCCCCACGATCACACTGATATTTTTGAGGAAGGGGGAGCCGAAGAACTCGGTGAGGACAATGCTAATGAAGGACAGGAATCCGAGGCCGATGAATTCCGGAGATGCCCATGGGAGCGGTCGCGGCGCAAATATGGTAGGGCAGAGCTGGAATATCCGCTGGTGGGGAAGATTTGACAGCTGTTTGCACCGCCGCCCCAGTTGAGTGCCCCGGAAATCTCCAATGAGAGCCGCTCCGATGAGTAGAACCACAGTTCCTACACAAAAATGGCGAGTAAGAGGAAGGCAAATATATTATGTATTGCAGGACGCACCAGTGACCATTGGCGGGAAAATGCGCTTCAAAACGCGGGCAGGGAAGAAGGCCATGGAAAATCTCAAGGAATGAACAGATCATCGAGGTTCCTGCGTAACCTGTAAGCATTACTCCCATATCTTGAATTGATTGTGTACGCACCCAAGACCTTCCCATATGCGTCTGGACAAGCTTTCGAGTAATGGTGCCATCTGCACCCGACGGTAGAGGAGCACGTCCCGTCGCGATACATTGCGTCGAAGATCTGGATAGGTAGGGCTAGTCCAATTGATATTAGGCTGACGTCAATACACCCACGCCGTTCGCCGTAGACAGCGTCGAGAAACTGGGTACCAACGACTTGGTGAGGGTTGGCACGGGACCATGGTGATCGGCATGTTAAACGCACCGCTGATCAACCCAGTCCCAAGATAATAGCCCCCAAATAACGGAATGCGCGACATTTGGACCAGGCTGAGAATTCCTGCCCAAAGAAATGTCAACCGCGAGGCGGAAAGTGATACTGGTTTTGTACAAACCACAGCCGATCAACGAAGCGGAAATCATGTAGCTTGAGGTTTCGCTATCCAGATTCAGCGCGCTCGCAAAAATTATGGGAGGGGTGATGAGTCCTATCGCTTATCAATCAAGGGCAGTCTCAAAAAATATATGACGCAGCTCACCGGCAAGCATAGCGAGCGCGTGTTGCAGCCCGCTGGCGATGGCGAGAACGAGCGGGAGCTCGCATCCAAAGCATAGAATGGGGGGCTCATGCGATGTCTTAGAAAACGGCCAGGACGGCATACATAGCCAGACATAATCGTAGTTGCCGAGCCATCCTTCCTGCGGTGGATACCTTGTGCGCTATGCGCTTCGTGAGCGGAGGGCGCTTGGCCGTCTTGGGCGCGCTGGGGCTCCGGGCTGGGAATCGCGGATGGACGTAGTGGTGGAAGCCATGTTGGAGCGAGGCCGATAGCAGAGATACGGACTTTCCGGCATGTTCGCATCAAAAAGAAGTTCGCGGAAAGGAGAAGAATATATTTATCTCTTACTTCGGCTGCTGTCCCATGTTTCTAAACATATCCGGAGCGGGCGATTCTAATAATACGTATGGAACAGAAGTTTCAGAGAATCAACGTGGCGACTGCTACACCCTCTGGTGAAGTTCAGCTTGAAGTTCAGTGTGATCAATGTGGTCGCCTGCCTGTCCAATATGAGTTGAATAACCCGCGCGATAAGACTGCGAGATGGACAAGTGATTCCAATGCGGGCACAAAGAAGCTGGAAGTGGCTCGGTTATTGATCCAGAGAGACATTCGTACCGTCCAACAGAGTACAGCAGCAATGCCAACATCTGATACAACTTTTAAAGCCTACAGATCCCCACTGGTCCCACCGTTCACTCCCTACCCCCGCGCCAACGATGAACAAATCCTTCGGATCGTACCGCCGCTTGATCGCGCTCAATTTCGCATAGTTCGGCCCAAAGAACGTCGTCTGAAAGTCCGCCTCTAGGACATCAGCCTCGTTCGAGTACGCAGCGACATCGGACCCGGATCCCGCGATCTGCGCGAGGATGGGCAGCTGGACGTCCCGGAACTGCGTGCGCACGGCCTTGATGGTGGCGAGGGGGGCGGAGTCGGGCCACTTGTTTATGAGGAGGAGCTGGAAGATGGGATCCCATTATGCTGGAATTGAGATGCGGAAAAGAGATGTACTAACGTGAACTTTCGACGTCCGCCAGGCGGGATGCAGCGCGGATGAGATGTGGGCGTTCGCTGACACTTGGCCGCCCGCCACGAGGGTTCCGAAGATGCTGAAAACGAAAATCATCAACTAATGAATAACTTGACCCAATGACAAGTCAAAATAAACGCACCTTAGAGCCCCCTCCTCCACAGCTCTTGGTATACCCGCCCCACCGCCTCCGGCTTATCCCTATACGTTGCTCTGGAATCAAACGCGACCCTGCCGCGAAATTCTCGCCCACGGCGTCGTCCGCTTGGAAGAGGAGGTCGTTCACCACCTCGTCCAAATACACCTCCGACGCGACAGTCATGTCCGGGATCGCGCGCGCGGCGGCGAGGAACGGCTGCAGCATCGCCGTGCCCGCCTCCACGCTCAGATTGGGCAGGAAGGTCGTTAAGAAGAAGACGGCGGTGCCGTTCGGCGCCAAGCGCTGCAGGTAAAAGTACTGTCCGCCGCGCACGGGATCGAGGTCGAATATGTGCTGGGCGTGCACGGCAGCGAGGGCACCAAGGGCGGGAGTGGAGGAGGAGGTGAGGACGATGAGGCTGAAGGTGGCGTTGAAGGTGGGGAAGGTGCGCACTGTAGCCGAGACAAGGACGCCCCAGCTGCCGGCGCCACCGCCGCGGAGGGCGTAGAATACTGGATATTATCCGTAATTCAGCTAGGCACGGCGCGCGCGTACAGTGGGAGGGACGCACGGTCTGGATGGGATATACTATTGACCTTCAGTAGTTCGCCACTTGCGACGACGATCTGAAATTCTGTAGTTGTTCTATTCAATATACAGTTCGCCACCTGGCGGGGGAAAACATTGGAACGAACCAAGAGCATTGTCTGCCGCCAGTCCAAGCGTCGGACTCAGCGCTGAATGCCCCCCGCCCTGTAGGTATCCGCCTGCAGCGCACACCGTCGCCGCGGTGCCGCCCACCACGATCCTGCCCACGGCTTTGGCGGCTTGGTACACGGTCTGCAGGTGGACGCCGCTGCCTATAGTCACCGCGCGCCCCGCGTCAAGCGCTCCGACCTTAAAGGTGTCCGAGAAGGTGAGGTTTGGAAGTTGGACGTGCGGATGAGAAGGGCGTGCGGCGCCGTGGAGCGCCCGAGGAGGTCGTGTCCCGATGCCTTGACGACAAGACGCAGGTTATGCGCGCTGGCAAATCTTACAGCAGCCTGGGGGATACAATGTTAATGAGCGAGACATGGGATATTTAAGGAGCGCAGGGCAAGTACCTGGATATCCGCGACTTGACGGCTTCGACGGAGTACACCGGTACGTCTCCTTGGCCACAGATAGTTGAGTTACGGAGACAAAGTGACGGAGGCGTCAGATCGTAACCCTGACGAGAGAAAAAGTAAATGGATGGTAGTGTTGGCCGCCAAACACGGTCCTCGATGCCTACCTGTTCCCAATTGACCTATGAGCATTTCAATCAATAAACGAATGGGCAAATTTAAATTCATTAGTGCGACTACCTGATTCATAGCACCGGGAATCGTATTGCGGAAGAGCGCGCTAGTCCATTGCGCATCCGTACACGTGCCGCCGGAAGGCTCGCACAATGTTTGCGGATGGGACGGCTACGACCAGCCGCCCGGCGATTGTCATGTTTAGTCTGCTCCACGCAGCAACGTTTGGTACCCAACACTCCCAGGTATGTTGCGGCATTTCTGACGCTTGAGTTCCTGCGAGGCACAAGGAAATGGAAACAAGGCAGCGAGTAGAACAACGAAGACGGGGAGCGGCTTCATTGGGATATGCAGCAGAAGATCTGCGTTGAATGGGTATAAAATAGCGGGGAGGTGCTGCGGGCTGCGCATAGGTGAACGTGATTAGGATCTGCTCCACGGCCGGTGGTTCGCACTAGAAAGATCCCGAGCTGCGTTGCTTTGCTGTTGACAAGCGCGAAATGGCGTTCCCAAGGGCTAGCGCAAAGGCGCAATTTCGGAGACTCAGAGCCTTTTGAGCTCAACGGATGAGATTTTCTGCGTGTGTTAGGCGCAATGTGAAGCTATAGATAGACTGCTGTCGCCAGTTGGAACATTGAAGCTCGAGCAAGGCCACGAGAAGGGCAAGAGAAGAGATTGAGTCATGATTGCAGATAGTGGTTGTCCGAGAAAGCCGATGTGACGAGCGTTACGGGTGACGTCGACCATTGCTCCCACAACTTGAACTGGCGTCTGTGGCGCTCTTATCATGGGATTCAAGAACGCTGGCTACGAGGGTATCAATCACCAAATTCGCACCCATTCACCGCCGTTCTTCGAAAACTGTTGACCTGAGTGATACAAATCGCTTTCGTGTCAAATCCGTCTACCTACTCCGAGAGAATACGGCCAGGGACTATCTTTCGCTCGGCGGCTTTGCGCCGGCACAGAATCCCGATTTTGAAATGAGCATCCGACACTCATCCTCCTTGGGCTCGACGGCTTCTTGGTTGTTATCCATTTCGGCTTCTGATTACGCTGCTGTGAGGAGTGAATGTCGTGGACTGAGACTGGCGGTGGACAGACGGCCATTCCGCTCTTATATATTGCGGTCGTGCCCAATGAATATTCCTGGACGCGAAACTATAAGACGCACATGGATCGCCTGTCGCGGGTCGTGAGTCCTCACGCTCTACCCTCTCCTTGCCACTCACTTGATTTCGGCAGGCATCATAACAAACCTAGCAACGCTGCAAAACCACCTTCCCTTCGACGTATTTTAAATGTGCGGCTGACATTTCTCGCTTGCCTTTGACGGCGAGTATTCCTGGATGGATGCGAAGAGTGGTGATGGGACAAGGTCTGCATGCTTCGCGGTCGCAGTATGTTTCCCTACCTGGTTTTTTTTTTTCATGGCCCACCTCCAATGGCGACATTCTTCAGCAGAGCCGTCATATGAGTCGCCATCGGCAACGCCTCTGCTTTCTCCCTTCGGCCCCCACGTAACGTAGCAAGTTGCCCTTTGTCTCTCCATATCCCGACCCCCTGCCGCTCGCGCTTCCTGCTTTCCCACCCAGCCACCTTTCGCCAATGTGAGCGGCTGTGCCCACCCATTTTGCTACTGAGTTTTATTTTTACGCAACAGCTGTTCGACTGTTACTAGTAGCTCCCAGACCCCGTTCGTGTAGTGTGGTTCGTGGGTTTGGCGGTGGGACATGCCGTTCGTACGGATGCGGCAAGCGGCGTCAGGAAGAGGTACGTGAGTCTGCACGGTATGCAACCTTCGAGTTCTCTTCACTCACCAGATTCCTCGGCAGTTTCTCCCACCTTTCCCAAGCGACCGCGTCTGCTTGATCACATTCACCACCACTCACAAATAGCGATCTTCGACCCCCCGCGCTTTCCTTGTGCCCACCCGGATACTGGTATTCCGCTCGAGTTCCCTGCGCGCTTTCGGCCTCATTGGGGCATGGAGATCTGGATTCAGGATTCGGGATTCTGCTCCTACCATAACAGACTCTTCGATGACAGAACTGTGTGCCGAATTCTCTTAAGCTCCCTCGCTGGCTCACATCCTCGATATGCAGCGGATGTTTTTCGTAGGAAACGCAATCATGGACTTGTGGATGCCATTAGGCTATGTGGGTAGTAGGAGTACCATCATAATGTCCAATCATTGGCCGCTATTTGTCCTCTAGAGGCGTGAAACCAGGACAGGCAACCCCTTGTCGCCGTCTGTCATGGCAAGGCATGAGCGGCGCTGCATAACACGTTCGAACCCTCATCGTCCGCCGGCAGCGCGAACGAATACCTCCGCAGAAGCTCGCATATCACCACTTGCATCTCTGCGATCCTGCACATGAAGTGAGTATACAAATTGGGATTGGCTGGTTTAATTAAATCTTACGCAAAGCGCCATCTGGAATTAAAATTATCAGCTGCGTACCGCGTAGGGAAGAGACTGATTTAAGCTGACTTACCCAAGACAGGTGTGAGGCCCGCCGAGGAAGCTTAACCTGATGGGCGATACCTGTGTCATTAGGCGAGTCTCAAGACACTGAACGATTCACAGATTCGCATATGGACCCAGCACACCCTTTATAGGTCGTTCCGTCGATCCAGCGAGATGGCTTGAACTCGGCGGCGTCAGAGCCCCACAGTGATTCTAGTCTAATATATGTCTGAGAACGAATTTGGTTTCAGTCCGAAAAAATACCAACCGCTGGTACGATGCGAGGCCTAACATGACAAGCTGCCCCTTGCGAATCGGAATGCCACTGATTTTTTCCCCCGAGGTCGTTTGGATATCCTGCGAGAGGGGTAAAATCGTGTCCTGCGTCGCAAATTTTTCAGGCAGCGGCGTAATCGGATACAGACGCAGGGTTTCCTGAAGAGTGAATATGGTCAGATCTGCCAGAGGAACTCTCAAGCCATGGTATTTAATACCTTGATGAATGCGTTCAGAAGGGGCATGTTATCGTATCCGGTGCCGCTTGGGGCGCCGCTGCTGTCAATGGATGAATAAATTTCGGCCCGCAGTTTCTTCTGGAAATCGGGGTCTTTGGCCAGTTCTCGAATAGCAAATGCCATCGTATTCGCCTAGAGTGCGTCAGGTTGATGTTCCGATATGAAATAAATGCTTCACAGTTGTATCTTGCCTGGCTGTGATGAAGATAGAAGTCTGTGCGGCGACTTCGCTTGCTTCTAGCGGGTTCTTTTCCTTCTGCGACGTAGCCGGATTCACTAGAAAATCGGGATTACCAGTCTGTAGGACGAGAATTGAATGGAAAACTACGAAGGGCGCTATAGATATCAATATTCATCTCTAGTCCCGTCGCGCTGTCTCCAGCTTTCCATTGACCAGATACTGTCCGAGTTGGTTTGTGAGAGCTTTGGACTTGCGGATGACTTGGAATGCTGCCGTAGGAAGAAGGGGCATCAAACGTAAGACGGGGGTCGGAATATATGCTAGCATCCAGTCGGCAAGTATGTGGGTTCGAGAACGACTTGCAAACATTATTCTTTCGGTGCTTTAGTTTGGTAGATAAATGGAGAGACGAAATAACTTACACCAACTGCTCGTGATTTGTGATCAGTTCGTCTCCCATTTCCGCTAGAGTACACCCGAATACCGCTGTGAACGATTAGATAACTGTGATCCAGAAGGGAACCATAAATTTGTCACCTTCAGCAATGGCATTAACGGTCGGGATGAAAGTGCAGAACAAATGTCAATCAAAGGCCCAGCAGTTAGTGATTCTTCTAGATGGCAAAAAATCTTGCGTATGGTAAGCCAAAGACCATGAGCGCGCATGTCCATTTATCGTACCATGTCTGCCGTCCGATCAAAAACTGGTGTGAATGTCCGAACTGCGCCTGCAGCAAACATAGGATTCAAATGGGCACGAGCTCGCCGATGTTGTTCTCCTGTGAGACTTTGTTAGCTGGTTGCGCAATTCCGAGACGGTCAACGTACCGTGGAGACCGCTCACACTCTTTTCACCGGACAGCATATTGACCCCGTTTTCGAACGTGGGTCCGTGCTTGAACGATCCACCACGCAGAATGAATTGGAGGGCAACAGGATCGGAAACGACGAGACGATCTGCCTGAGACGGGATGAATAATCTCCCGCAGGACGTTGAATGGAACTGACCCAAAGCAGGCTTTGATCTTGTAAACAGCATCGTATTGCTTTAGCCAGGCGAATTCAGGGTCGCCGTAGGCTCGAGGGAGGACCAGTTCCACGAGGTTTCCTGTCGTTAGTCCGCACGTTTCACGATATGAAGGATATTGGAAACACCATAGATCCACGAAGGAGAGGGCGGCCCAGGGAGATACGTAATCCAGCCTTGTCGACGATATTTGACTAGAAAGAGAAAGCACACCCCAATACCGTCAGTAATGCTGAGACAAAAGCGGACAAAAAATTGCGATGCCCTTACCTCGCTGGTCCAAGCCAGCCGCTAAAATCCGGCTACTAGAATGGCCGAAAAATCCAGACTCGGCGATCAATCCATCAGCGCAGTTTCCCACCGTTCCAACTCCTATGCCGTCTGCGTCCAGACGAGACAGCTGATGCGTCGCGTCGCACTATCCAGACGCTCCAACGAGGCCGCATCTCCGCTTTCCTGCTGCCTTCTATATCCACTGAGACTCGGGATCCTCTAGGGAAACGAATGTCAAACAGCGCCGAACTCATTGCACTGAACGTGAAAGGTCTTTCGCTGGCGATCGATTTTTCTGAAGCCAATCTGAATTGAATTTTCAGCGGGGATTAAGCAGCAGACAAATACATCTGAAGAGCTCATTAAATGTTCAGTTTCAAGCCAGCATCTATTCTGGAACTTCAGGCTTGCTGTTTCTGTACTACAGAGCCGTTCATTTTCGCAGATAATTCCACCAAGCACAACTAGACGCGGCGTATTGAGTAATATGCTGCGCTTCACCATAGGGTGGAATCGCGAGGGCCGGCGTGGTGGCAGCAGGGGAGACCAAGCACACACTCTCCTGGATCTGGTACAATACCAAGAGGGGTGGGGACGGGGAGCCGGAAGAGGCGGAGCTGATCGAAGGTACGTGGAGGTGTAGCGAGCGGTCAGCACTGTGAATAGAGTGGTACAAGGCGTACTCGCGGACGCACCATTGGCGTGAGGACCAGATACTGGTGGAAGAGGAGATGCGGCGGACAAGTGCAACCGGGTATTGGATGACAGAAACGTGGGCGGCGCGCGCGACGGCTCACGCGGTTGATGATGATGCTCTAGGACACACTCTTCACTGTCCTCGAATCTAAACCCGTCATCCGAGACGCTGTGCGTAACCTGTTGCTCATGTGACTGCCACTCGATGACGAGGAATTCGGACTCTCGTGGTGCCGCGGCATCGAAAATCTCTATTTCGTTCGCAGCTTAGATGACGGACATCGGCTGTCGCTTCTTGAGGCTCTACCTTTGAAACGTTTGCATTGCCATCTAGGTTCGCTGTTTGGCTTGCAAATCGATTTCACCCCCCGGTCTTCGCGCGGATAACTCACCTGAAGCTAGATGATCCCTGATGGAACTCAACCCGGAACCCTGGTACCTCGCCCTCATTCTGCACCTCACCCATCTTTCCTTCTCCACTACACACCTCGCTCTCTACCTCTTTCTGCTGCGGAGATGCCAGTCGTTATGCGTTCTCGTCATGATTTCAAACCTGGATCGAGCGCCAGATACCGTTGATAGTCATCCTGTCGGGCATGAACTAGTCAAAGATACTAGATTCGTATTGATGTTCTTCACGAACTCAAATAGAGACTGGAAAAGGGCGGCGTATACGGGAAATGATTCTGGTCGCGGGCAGAGGATTGGATAGCGAAGCGAAGATCCGGGGAAGTTGACAGTGAGTTATCGTTTATTCAGGCGGCCGCCACAATAACCGCGGGCTCTCTCCATTTCTTTGAGTAGTTCGTCTATACCGAATGGAGGATGAGAGCCAAGACATCGAGTAGCTTCACACATAACTGCCAGCGACTCCGAACAAAAGAAATTGATGACTTGCCTTGGTTGTCTGTTTGTAGCCAATGTTACAATTCACTCATATCCGTTCAACCATGTTGAACGAGGATGAATGGCAGATCTTTCATTTACACTAGTAATGTTCCCGCTACGATAACCCCCCCTTGTTGTAGTTGGCCTTGTATCTTCCTCAAATCTTTTCTGACTTCCACAATCCTTGCTCTACTAGAAAGTAAAACCTTTTAAAATTCCAAATCTGAAGAGACCTAAGCAATTGGGCAAGGTATGGTCAGGGTATGAGCAAGTTACTGCAGGGGGGGTGCAGTATATGTAATGTTACATGTATCAAGAGAATGCTTGAAGCAACATCATTAGATCGTGTCTGCTAAATAAGTACGGCAGGCACACCACTTTCGTTTAGCAGATCATTCATAGACTGCACCAGTACTGATAGAATATATAGAACCAATGAATTCAACAAGCGTAGAAGGAATATGAAGAAGGCTTGGGTGGGCTTTTGAGTCATGCACCCCCAACGTAAAACAACCGGTCTTGCGGTTCCAGAAGCAACACGTGTCGCGATACAGGGTCACGGGGCCGTGGAGAAGTGAGATGCGGCGGATGCATATGGTGCATTTGAAGAATTTGACTGCAGAGTCAGTGCATGAAAACGTATGTGGATTGTGCGGGGGATAAAACAAATCAAACAACCAATCTGTCCACCAACTCTTCGCCCTCCACATCCAGCAGAGGTGTCGGGACAAAACAATCAGTCAGGTCACGTAGAACCTCTGAGATACTCGGCCGCAGCAGCGGTTCGAATGACCAACATCTGTCCAGAACAGACCACGCTCGTTGAGGCACTTCCCTCTTATCGTAGTCCGTCCGCTTGGGCCACAGGTCGGCAAATATTCTCGCCGTGACGATCGGTCTACTGGGTCGCCCTTTGGGCGGTGCAGCGGTGAGAATCTATGGACTTGTCTGGATCGGTGTATATACACGGTTAATGAACGCACCTCGAGCACTAGAAGAGCGAAAGAGTATACATCGGAGCATGGGGTTGTACCCGGGGTGGATGATACGCGTGAATTCATCCCTGGTCCATCAACGACGCAAAATAACTCCGGCGCCATATACGGTGCTGTTCCAACATTCGACGTTGTGAAGCCTCGGCAGTTGACTACCTTGGAGATGCCAAAGTCGCATATACACGGAATACCATGTTTGTCAACCAGGACGTTTTGCTAAGTCAAATATCAAAGAACGTGATAAGGTCAGATGAATCGCACTTGCTACTTTCAAGTCTCCGTGGACAACACCATTCTCGTGGAGAAACTGTAGCCCCGAGGCCACACCAAGAACCTACCGAAATGAAGAACTCATCCCTTGTAGAGCAAATGACTTACAAGTTTCTCCCTATTAACCCCAGGATGCTTGGTGAGATACTTTCCAACATGCCCAAATTTATAAAATGGCGATATCAGAACTGGCAATGGAGCGAGATTTTCGCAGATGCCAATAAATGAGAGGATATTCCTGTGTTTGAGCCGACTCCAGATGTCGACTTCGCGGTTCAGCCGCTAGCCAGAATCACATGATATGTCACAGTTGGAGCAAACAAAACTAACCCGCAACATCTCCTCATGTTGGCCAGAGCCATCATCCGACATGCGAATCATTTTTATAGCAACCTGGTGCAAATTCAACGACAACTAGATACCACTGAATACTGATAACGCACGCGAATTTTGCTTCCATTAGAACGAGTCAACTTTCCACGGTAAATGTTTGAGTTGCCTCCGCCAGCAAAAGGGTACTTGTCGTCCTGTTTTACGCGGCCGCTGAGATCTCGGCTATGGAAGCCCATAAGAGAAGTTTCCTGAAAATGGTTAGACTCGATGCACACCGATTAGCATGAGACCCCACGTCGAACGTAGCTTCCTCTCCGCTAGAAGTTTCCTCATCCTGCAGCACAATAATATTCAGCAACAACCGCAGGAATGTCGTAATGCAATCACATCATCGTCTCGAGAGGTGATTTCAGACTAGACCTAGGAGTTGTAATGGGCAACAAGCCATGCTTGATTATCACCCACCGAACCGGGTTCACAATTCCCATCCTTCATGCTTTCATCGTTCCGTCTAGAATCTGTAAGTATCATTTCTATATCCACAGGCTCACGCACATCTTAATCAGAGTCGCGACTACGTCGGCCATTGCTGGCCGTGAGGATGGCCGCTGATCCCACAGCGAAGTGAGGAAGCTCCAGATGCGCTTCGTGACTACCTGGTGATACATATGAGTCCGGATAGGCCGACCACCCCCAAGAATATGCTTGAGAACGGCGAGCTCAGTTCCTAAATGATGATACGGTTGAAGTCCAGATATAATCTGACGCAAAAACGAGTCAAGAATAGAGATGCCCACTGACATATCACCTACCTCCAGTGCGACCATGGCGAAGGCGTAAACGTCCCCTGCTGTCGTCTGAACGGATGATGTTCCGATCTCATCCGAGAAATATTCGGGAGCGGCAAATCGAATCGGGGAAGACAATACGGACGTGGAATTGGCGGAGGGAGCAAGAATGTTGAACATGCCATAGCCACAGATTACCGGTAAGCCGTTTTCTGTAACCAAAACTTTTTTCTGCAAACACAAATCACTCTGGGATCCGCTTGGCCCGGAGAAGAACGGACACACCGTGCATAGATTACCATGAATGATTCCGTGAAAGTGAAGGTATTCCAGTCCTGCAGCGACGCCAGTCGTCTGTCTGAA